>PVHT021183690.1:1148479-1191062 GCA_004024745.2 Catagonus wagneri | reverse complement strand
TTAACCTCTCTATGCCTCAGTTCCCTTATCTGTAAAATGTGAATGGGAGTGAAACCTGTCCAGAGGAACGTGTTGGTAAATATCCTACGACATGCTCTGCCTCTGGCTCGTGCACTAAGCATCCACCCCAGAAGCCCCGAGTTCCAGTTCCCTGTTGCAAATAAGGTGTGGGAAACCTTCATCCAACAGGAGCTTCTCCAGATACTCCTTGTCCACGTAGAGCTCGCCCAGGAGCTGGCGCACAATCTTCTCACTCTTGAGAGAGCCCTTCCGCTTGGACTCCCTCTTGGGGTGGTGTAAGAACTGTCTCACGGGATGAGCCTTCTGCTGGGCTTGCATACTCTGGGAAGACGAAGCGATACCCAACAGAGCCTCAAAAAAGGAGCCCGGAGCGTCCAGTCAAGGCCCCTGAGCCTGCGATCCCCGGCCCCCCCTCCGCCCCAGGACCTCTGTGGGCTGAGAACCACAGAGTGTGTCTGGTCCGGGAACAGGTACACTCCGAAGGCCCCTCGAGAGCTGGGACAGAGTCTTAACTGCCCCGCTGGGCAGGAGCTCGTCACTCCCGGGCACCAGGGCTGCTCAGACTTGTACTCCTTGAGCACACGTGGCCTCTGCCTTTCAGGGGAGGTGGAGTCAGCCAGGACCCTTACCTCAGCCTGCTTGCTTAAGAAGGACAGGTCCCCTTTGTTCTCCAGCTTGATGGAAGCGGGACCTGCAAGGACAGAGGCTGGGCCTCAGGTTGTCCAGATCCCAAGCACAACTTGTCACCTACTTTTATGTGGAAACAGTTGCCTTTGGTAGGAGGATGGTGGAGGGTATAGCAAAGTTAATCCTGTGCCAGCCAGGCATACAAATGGTACAGGCTGTGTGGCTTAAGACTCTCCTAGGAGCTAGGCAACCTTCACTAGCCCAAGGCCATGGCAGCCAGATTTCCAAACATAGGAAGGCCCTGGCTACCAATGGAAGCTCTCCATTTTCACACTCTGCCATTCACAGTTGCAAGCTCCCCACCCTAAGCCCCGCCCTCCACTAAGCTGACGAGCAGAGCCAGCCCTGAGTGCATATATGGTCAGGGAGGAAGCCAGGGACCAGGGAAGGCTGGGCTCAGGACCTCATTCTACCCTATGACACCAGGCCAGAGAGAAGCCTCCTTCACATGCACACTGAGGTACATGGAATGACTGGCCAACAGGGACCTGCTGTAGCGCTCAGGGAACTCTACCCAACATTCTGTGATAATCTTTAGGGGAAAAGAATCTGAAAAAGAATGTATGTGTGTATATGTGTAACTGAATCACTTTGCTGTACAGTGGAAATTACTACAACATTGTAAATCAACTCTACTTCAATAAAATTTTAAAAAATGGAAAAAAAAAAAAATAAAGAAGCAGCAGCCTATTTGTCCAGTTCAGGTGCTTCTCATCTGGCTCTGATGAGACGTCACCAGACATTGTAGGGCTCCGTACCCTGAATCAGGGACTGATCCTCCCAGAGGGCCGTTCTTAATCCTCCACAAAATCATGTACCACCAAATCCAAGCTTGGGGTTCCCTGTGAGCCGATAGTGGCGGCTCCCCCAATGGACCTCAGGCCTTCCTCCAAACTTAAGGATTCCAAGAAGCCTCCTGGATAAGGGCACATGCCCCAAGATCACTCACTTCCGACTGAGTTGTTGATGGCTTCCTGGGCTTTCTGGATTCCAACTCTGAATTCCCGATCAGGCCGCAGCTTGTAGCCCCGATGATAGAACACCAAGGCGAATTCAAAGTCTCCCATGGTGTAGAGGGTCTCGGCCTTTTGTAAAATCCCCTGCAACGGGAGAAAGTCAAATCAAGGAAAAGAGACAAGGCCTTTCAGGACCCAGGTGTGGTGGAACAGAAGGTCCCTGGGGGGAGGGTCAGTATTGGGATATGGGGTCAGAGAGCTAGGCAAGGAAGCTAGCAAGGAAGACAGCAGTAAACTGCAGGTAGGCTAGCTGGTTCTTCAACCCCTGCTAAGCAGAGGCTGCTGCAGGTAGCAGCAGTGATGAAAGCCAAGAGTGAGTCTTCCCACCCTCGTGGTCACCTTGCAGAAAGTCGGGTCACCCTGGAGTGAAGCCTCAGCATCTGCTAGGGATTTCTCCAACTCTCCCATCTTGAGGAAGCACTTGGATCGGGCAACCAAGCAGTTCTTATCTCCATTCTGAAGCTGAAGAGCCTGAGAAACGAAACACTCTGGTCAAAAGGCAGCAGGCAGGGCAAGGTAAGAAGCGGGACTGGACGCAGCAGCCCAAACCTTCCCGTCAGAGTTTCAAGCGGACTCCGCAGATCAGCACACAGGTCTTTGGAGCTTTTTAGACCAAAAGCAGCACAACACTGATCTCTGCTCCACCAACTAGGTTATCTGCATGTGGCTTCTTAATTTTCTAATTATTTTCTTACAAATATACTTCTGCTTTACCTTTTCTTTTCTTTTTTCTTTTGGCTGCACCTGCAGCATGCCAGGCCAGGGACTGAATGCAGTGACCTGAGACACAGCAGTGACAACACCATATTGTTAACCTGCTAAGCCACCAGGCAACTCTACAGCTCTTCTTCAACAAGATCAAATCACAAACTATTGCAGAAGCCAATATCCCTGAGTGTTGGGGATTCCTCCAGTCCACTCAGAATCTTGGGGTGTTTGGTGCATAACAAATTCAACCACGAACCTGAAAAGGCTACAGAACACACTCCAAATATTACTCAGAGACTAAGTACTCAAAGACTAAGCGTGCTAAAGGCTAAAAATTTGCAGACAGTCTGCAATTTGCGTTAACCGTTCCACATGTCCCCTCTTTTTACAGACCTTCTTGAGAGTAAGCCACCATTTCAGGGGATGAAGATGAAAACACTAGCAACAGTGAAACTATGGTTTGGCCCTAAAGTGGAAACAGAACACTTCCCTACTGCCCGAGTCCTTCCTCCTCCTTCTTGAGATCATTACCAAGGTCTGCAGTGCACTGTCCTGCCTGGGCAACAGACTGCAAACACCCCTAAAACCTTCCTACTCTTCCAGGAAGAGGAAGTAGCTACTTTCTTTCATAGAAAAGGCCTTTAGGGTATTATTTTCTCTCTACCTGAGCTTCTTCTGGATGAAACAAGATCCAGAAGGAGGATAATGGGTGGTGGCAGGGCTCCTGAACTTATTCATTGGCTCCTCTGACCAATTATTTCTGGTATTAGGGTTTGGTTGGTGAACGAAAGGGACAAAAGACTCTAGCAGTTGAGAAGCTTGACTTTAGAGGAAGTCTTGAGGCTGGTTAGAGGGCTATCCCGCTACTCCATTTTTAATAAGAGGCAGGCTATTTGTTGTAAAAGAAATCACAAAAATGTCCCATAGTTTGGAGTTCCTGTAGTGGTACGGCAGTTAACGAATCTGACTAGGAACCATGAGGTTGCGCGTTCGAGCCCTGGCCTTGTTCAGTGGGTAAACAATCCAGTGTTGCCCTGAGCTATGGTGTAGGTCGCAGACACGGCTCAGATCTGTCATTGCTGTGGCTGTCGAGAAGGTTAGCAGCTGTAGCTCTGATTTGACCCCTAGCCTGGGAACCTCCATATGCCGCAGGTGCGGCCCTAAAATGCAAAAAAAAAAAACAAAACAAAAAACCAAAAATGTCCCATAGCTTACTTAGGAGACAGTACAGTAGTATAAGGTGGTTAGCACCTCAGCACTGGAGTCGAGTGCCTGGGTTTGAATCCTTTCTCTGCCCTTTGCTAAGTTCAGTGATCCTGGAATGTTATTCAACTTCCAGAACGCTTTCCTTATCTGTAAAACGGAGTAATGACAGTACCTCCCCCATAAGCTTGCCACTCAGCAGCACGCTGCTATCCTAAAATAGCACTGAGTCTTCACTCAATGGCCTGGAGCAATTTATACTAAGGTAACTCCCCCATCCCCACCCCTACCCAGACACCCAGGGCATGTGGAACTTCTTCCAGCAGGGACTGAACCGACCCCAGCCGCTGCAGTGACAATACTGGATCCCTAACGCCCTGTGCCATAAGGGAACGCCTACAATAACATTTTATACTGACCGACCACCTTCCATAAGCAACTATGTGCCAGAGACTTCACTTCTGCAAGCAGCCTCTCAGACAATGATGGGAAATTGAGGCCGCCCTGTGGAATGACGCCAATCACCAAACATTTGAGTAAGAAAAGTAGGAGACAAGGTCACTGTTAACGCAGAGGATGGTTATTCACAACCAGACAGAATGCAGATGAGAACTGGTAGAAAACGGCCAAATAACGACTCATCTATGATAGTAGTGCATCGATCAGTAACAATGGAATAATGGAAACAATAAGGTCGTTAAGGCATAATCAGGACCTCAGCGACAGTGGCTGATAGGTTCAGGGCCCAACTCACGTTGCTGAAGCTACGCGCGGCTTTAGCGAACTCCCCGCATAGATAGAGCCTCTCGCCCTCCGCCATGTAAGAGGGAAAGGTGCTTCGCAAGCCATTAGTTTCTTGGTCCGCCATGGTGACGGGATTCGGAGACGCTAAAGCGCAGAAAGGAAGAGAAAGAAGCCTGCGAACCTCCGTCTGGCTTGTGGAAGCTCTGTCTCTTAGCAACCAGGAGACGTAGGGTGACTTCCGGCCCCGCCCCTCACGTGCGGAGTCGAGTCCCCGGCACAACGGCCGCCAGCCTGCGCATGCGCCCAGGCAGACTTGCACTGGGCCGGTTGTGATCGGCGCGTGGCCAGTGGCTGCAAGGCGGGTGTTCCTGGCCTTGTTGGCTGTTAGTAAATTCTACAGCTTTTTCCAGTTGCAACGCTTTCAAACTTGACAGCTAGGAAAATAGGAAGAAGGTTGGGGGCAGAGTTCCAAAGAGGGATAAGGCATACGTGGCAAGGGTCTGTGCACTCGTACCGCTATCAGGAGAGAGCAGGGGTTTTGGAGTCTGAATACTTGGGCTGTGTACACTCATTAACTGCGTGACCCTGTGCTGCGCATATAAGGGCTCTAAGCCTACAAATTTGCATCTGCCAAGTGAATCTGAAGATAAAACCTTCGGGATGTGAGGATTTGCACAAGGCTATGTGAAAAATAATGCTGGGTTCAACCTTAAATTGAACACATTTAGCGAGCCCCTGCTAGTGGCAGGCTCTCACTTCTTTAAGGCCTTACCTTACATCCTTGTCCATTCCCCCACTCTCCCTGCCAGCGCCCCCAAAGGTGGACTAGGTTCTATGTTCCAAGAAACACCTGCATTTATTTCATTACCTTTTTTTCCTTCGTCTTTTTAGGGCTGCACCTTTGGCATATGAAAGTTCCCAGGCTAGTGGTTGAAGGACTTCATTACTTGCATTTATTAACTTTTTTTCTGGCTGCACCTGCAACATTTGGAAGGTCCTGGCAACAAAGGATCCAACCCAATGGGTCATGTTGGGTTCTTAACTGGCTGAGCCACGATGGGAACTTTTTTGGGGGAGGGGGATCGCACCCAGGCATCTAGAGGTGGCCAGGCTAGGGGTCAAAGCCATGGTTAAAGTCAAAAAGACTGACCCAGCCTGGTGTTGGTGAGGATGTTAAGCAACTGGAACTCTTCACTTACTGCTGATGAGAGTCTAAAGTGATATAACCACTTTGGGAAACAGTTTGGCAGCCTCTTAAAAAGTTAAACACATTTAACGTATAACCCAGCCATTCTACTCCTGGGAATTTATTCAAGAGAAATCAAAGCTGTACAAGAACATTCATAGCAGCTTTATTTGTAATAGCCCCAAAATGGAAATACACACATTAACTGGTGAACGGATAAACAAATTGTGGTTTATCCATATAATGTAATACTAGTCAGCTATAAAAAGGAAAGAATTATTAATACATGCATAACATGAATAAATTTCAAAGTAATTATGTTGAATGAAAGAATTCATATAAAAAGACTCTGATTCCATTTATATAAAATTCTAGAAAATGCAAACAAACTATACTGCCCAAAAGCAACATGATGCCTTCTGAGCATGTGAAGGGAGGGACAGATTATAAAGGAGTATAAGGCGACTTTTGGGAGTGAAGGGTCTGTGTATTACCTTGATTGTGGGAACATTTTCACAGTGTACACGTTTTACAGTGCATAAAATTGTACACTTTAGGAGTTCCCGTCGTGACGTAGCGGTTAATGAATCAGACTAGGAACAATGAGGCTGCAGGTTTGGTCTCTGGCCTTGCTTAGTGGGTTAAGGATCCAGCGTTGCCGTGAGCTGTGGTGTAGGTTGCAGACACGGCTCAGATCCTGACTTGCTGTGGCTGTGGTGTAGGCCAGCAGCTGTAGCTCTTATTAGACCCCAGCCTGGGAACCTCGACATGCCTCGGGTGTGGCCCTAAAATGACAAAGACAAAAAAAAAGTATACTTTAAATATGTTCAGTTTATTTTACTTTAATTACATATTAATAAAGATGTCATGGGTTTGTTTATTTTTTTGGCAACACCTGTGGCACGTGGAAGTTCCTGGGTCAGGGATCAAATCCAAGCCAAAGCTAAGGCAACACCTTAGCTGGGCCAGGGATCAAACTCCCACCATCACAGAAACAACACCAGATCCTAAACCACTGCACCACAGTGGGATCTCCAATAAACATATTTTCAAAAATCCAATGAAACAGCAACAGTAATGTGTGCTTTCTGGCAGTTTACAAAACACTTTGTGATCTTCACAGCACCTGAAGGAGAGAGGGAGCCAGGCAGTATTTTCCCAGGAAAATTGTAAAACTGATATACAAAGTTAGTTACAGTTTATATTCTACATGGATGCCTACTTTTGGATGTATGTATCTTTCGTTCATTTTTTTGTTTTTGTTTTTTTAGGCCCACACCCTCAGCATATGGAAGTTGCCAGGCTAAGGGTCAAATTCCAGCTGCAGCTGCTGGCCTATGCCACAGTCATAGCCACAGACACAGCAACACAGGATCCAAGCCGTGTCTACAACCCTCACCACGGCTCGTGGCAACACTGGCCCACTGAGTAAGGCCAGGGATCGAACCCACATCCTCTTGGATACTAGTCAGATTCGTTTCCACTAGGCCACAACAGGGACTCCCAAGAGTATTTTTCTAACCAGAGGGGTAATGCTTATGCAGTTGATTCCCCCTGACAGCAATCCTCTCACTAGCCCCTGAAGATCCTGAATTGCTGTCCCTCAAAGCACCGAAAAGCAAGAAATAGAGTACTTCATGGGGGATGTTTTTCTTAGCTGTGGAGAGGTGATCCTTCTCCAAGATTGTTGCTGTTTGGGGAGATTCTTAGCAGGGATGGCGCTCAATCCATGAGGGAGTGGAAGACTCTATGACCAAAAGGAGAGTGGAGCTGAGGAATTGCTGTTTCAAAAAGCTGCCTCTGAGAGAAGGGACCGGAAAGTGACATCATTAGAGATCACTTCATTCAGGCATGGGCGGCAAATTTAGCTGCTTGTCTCCTGGCTGGGGGGTGGGGTGGGGATTTGGCCAAGTTTTTGTGCTCAAGGATGTTGCAACATTATTACAGCGTGTGACCCCCCCAGGGCTTGGCAGGCTCAAGGGCGCCATGATTCTCTGCACACTGGGCTGACCTCTTCACCTGAGCTGCTTAGGGCATGATTCTTCTCCCTGGAGCTAGACAGCTATTAGGGTTAGGGAGCAGTTCGGGAGGCCTACAGGACTGGGCGGGACAGAGGAAAGGTTCAGAATGTCACAGCAGGAAATACATGTCTTGGTTTCTGGGACTGTCTGATTTCAAAAATTCTGCACCCCAAGTTCGCCAACACCTATCAGACTGGGTGTCCCAGTTTTTGACTTGGAAAATAATAGTCTGTCTCACAGGTAATGGAGAAGGGGGAGGCAGCCATTCATTCATTCATTCATTCCAGTTTCTAAGGGTGGGACTGTGGGGGAGGGGTGAGGAGCAGGAGACCAGCAGAGACCAGCCCAGCCCTGTGCTAGATTCTCCCATTGAATACTCAGCTCTGCGCTAAGAGGTGAGCAGGTGAGGGGGACACAAGATTGTGTGACCTGCGCCTTCCTAGCCCCACATGCTCACGCAATTTCCCGCCCTGTCCCATATTAGGAAGTCTAATCTATTAGCCTAGGCTCTAGGCCTCACCTCACCAGCTCAACCCCGAGAGTCCACGTGCATATGCGTAAGCAGTCTACTCCGGCTGCTTAAAAGGGGGACCCTGAGCGACTGGGTTCGGTGTGGGGATTTCAGGTTGCCTGGGTTGCGAACGTCAGTTTCTCCCACGTGGAGACGCGGAGGAGACTCCAGTGCCCCAAAAAGCTGCGCTACAGCCTGCACCGCCTCCCCAACTAGCCCGCCTCCCCAACTTGCCCATCTCAGCCGCGGTCAGCCCAGCCCCTAGAAGATCAGGCCACCGCCCCCAATCTCGTATGTTCTCCTCTCAGCATAGCCCAGCCCATCTCCCCACCCTAAGCCCCGCCCCCGACACATCTGAGGCCCGGCTGGCTAGGGAGAGGCGGACCCTTTCAAGGGCCGGGTCACACCAGCCGGACTGCAAGTCCCAGCAGCCCCTGGGACCCAGCTCTGGGGGCGGGGCTATGCCGGGCAGCGAATTGGGAGGAACCCTGGAGCTCAGGCTAGGGACCACGTGTGGCCAATCGCCGGGCGACTCGCACCGTGTGCCGATGGGGGCGGGGAGAAGCCCGTCCGGGCCGGAACAAAAGCCAGATCCCGGGCGGCTACAAGAGGCTGGATCGCTCCGGAAAGTGGGCGGCGAGTTGGGGCCTGTGGACCCAGCACCGCGCACGGCCTTTCGTAGAGAGGTGAGTGGCGGCCGGCCGCTTTCTCGCGATGGACCCCACCTGGCCCAGAAGCTTCCTGCTTTCCTCCCCCAACCCGGAACCTACTCCCCCGACGCCGGCTTGGGGCTCATGCGCCCTCCCTGCACCTGCTTGGAAGTTCTGTGTGTCTTAGCTTTAGGATCGCCTTCGTCTGGATCTCTGCCGGTGGCCAGGTGTTGGCCCGCCGACCACCCCACTCCCCCACATTCCAGTTCCTGGGAGTTTGCACAGAGCTAGCCCCCGTCGTTGCCTGTCTTCCCTACGCCGAATTGCATTTGCCCCTAACTGGCGCCCTTTACTGCCACCCCGGGGCCGGTCCTGAGCCTCCTCGGGTTTTATCCCGCCACCTCTTTGCCGGATCAGGATCCCACTATCGGATGCCGGGGACGGGAAGTAGAGAGAGCGGTGGCCAGTCACCCCATTCAGACCCCTCACAAGCCGGGCACAGGCCCTTCCTCTTAGCTCTGTGGAGAGTCTACTGAGCCCGCGAGGGAATGGAAATGGAAAAAGCGAGCTCGGGCGCGCAGCCGCCGCGGGCCACGCAGGGTCGTGCGGCCTCAGGGCTCGCCGCGAGGACCTAGCCTCGGATCGGCGGCCCAGGAAAGGCCCTCCTCGCTCTGGAGGTGCCGTCAGGCCCAGCCGCTAAACGACAGATGGCCGGAGTGCCCGTCTTTTTCCCCTGCCTTGGCGTTGATGCCAGGCTTGGCGGAGGCAAGGTCCTCCAGGGTCTGGAGGATGCTGCCGCCGCCCTCCTGTCGGGCTTGGCAGAGGGCCAGCCCTAGCGCCTGCGGCCCTCTCCAACCTTGGCAGATAACCGTGAAGTACCAAGGAGTTGTGCCATTAGGCGATCCTTGGTCGTCTGCCTGGGAAGGGGCTTTTTGGGAGGGTTGGGAGGGGAGCAGCACATAGCCCAGTTTGGTCACCCGCCCATTCCTCTCCCCTCCCTTTAACTTTATATTTCAGCCAGCTCAGATTATTGGGTTTCTGAAATTTAGAAATGTTGAGTGAGGGACAGCTGGTAGACCCAGCTGCCCAGAGGAGTATTTTCACTTAAAGAGCTTCTAAAACAGCTGGGGTGGGTGGTGGTGATGGGAATAGCCTGGGACACCGAGGCCATGGCTGGTGTCTCTGCCCTAATTCTGCACTCTCCTTGGCTGCAGTAAGGGACCCTCAGAGTTCTGCCCTCCCCTTAACTCTAAGGATTGCCTGTCCTTTCAGAAAACTCCAATCCTACAGATACTAGCCTTAAAATAAGTGCTCTTTGTCCTTCCCACAGAGACCCTAAGTAGCATCCTGGTGGTTCCTCTTCACTGGCTGTATCCCAGGGGTACAGTCCTGGGGAACAGGCTCCTTTCATTCAGCCTTCCCTGTGGGCAGCATGCTTCTGCCCTCAGTGGCTGCTGTGCATGAACTCAATTCTGGGTCTCTTATCCTGTCTGCAGAAAAGACCCTATTCAGCTCAGAAGGTCTCTCCTTTGGATTGAGAGAGAGAGAGTGTTTGTGTGCTGATTCCTTGACATGATTTTCCCCAAATCTACCTGTTATTGGTTAATAGTTCCTGGGCCCCCAGAGTGGAACCCTGGGATCTTAGCGCCGCCCAGAAATCATCTCTGACTAATTTGGCAACACATTCAGTTACTCAGTTCCGGAGCAGGCAGCCCAGGACTTTGCAGCGGTGGCTTGTGTGAGAGTGGTATTTCCAGCCCAGATTACTATACACTTTAAGACCTGTTTTCACTAGAGCAAATGTTCTTTGCTAGTGGTCTCTGAGCCATCAGATCATTGTCGCAAGTTCCCACCTTGAAATGATATGCGCACAGTTGGGCATGTGCACATTTTTCTGGGCTTTTCCTCTGGTGCTTTAGAATCTGAGACCTCAGACAGCTTAAGAGCCACTGCCCTAGAGAGACCCCACTGAATGATTCAACTTGTGATTTATCACCACTCATCCACTCCCTGGCTTTGTGAACCTTCTTCTTACCCTGTCTTGATGAATATGCAGAGGCCAGATTCTTTCCCTGCTTTTTATTGTCCTATAAATTCTCTGTGTTGGCCTTGAGAGGGCTTGCGCTGTTGAAGCCAAAGTGCTCCAGTGGCAGATCTGTTTTGGTAAGCTGGCAAAGGTTTTCTATCCCGCACCATTCCCTGGTTGTCTTCTCTTCCATCCCCTGTCCCGAGGACCAGATGGAGATGAGATCTTGGATCTGAGATTTGATCTAGGGCTCCAGAAAATTGTGATTTTTTTTTTTTAAGCCCCACGCACCCACCCCCAGCTGCAGAAGGTCCCTCTTCTCCTCCATGTCCTTTCCAACGTTGGGTCTTTGGGAGATGCCAGATTGGGGCGGGGAGTGCTTGTGGTTCTAAGAGTGTCTCTGCTGAGAGGCTTTGATCATAGATTCCCTCCTCCTGGAATTTGTGATCAGCACGTGGCTGATGTGTCTGAACTGCTGAGGGTAGTCAGGGGCTGCCCCCTTCTCTTTCTCTGTCTGGTCTGCGCTGGGCTGCACTGTGTTGGAAAGAAAGTAGGGGCATGTGTACCCATCTGATTTCAGGACCAGTTTTTCTGGTCTGAGTTAAGAAGGTTGGGAAATGGAGCTGGAGTGGGTGCGGGGGGTGTGGAGGACTGTGGGGCAGTGGGGCTGGTTGAGGCATCTCCTTTGGAAACTCTTGTTGAGAAGGCGCAGGAAGTCATTCCAAAGGAAAGTCAGAAAAGGAACCGTCTCCGTTGAGCCCCTTCCCAGCTGCCAGACTTTGGGCCGGCCACCAGACTGAATGCACCCATTGTGCTCAGCGAGACCAGCTGGGAGGCTGAAGAGCCGTCCACGTCAGAATTAGAACCTGAAGCCCAGCCTGGCCAATTGGGAGGGAGGCGCAGAGTGGCCCCAGGAACGCTGGCCTTCGCTGGCCTTCCCTGAACCAGAAAACGGAGAGCAGCCTTCCTGCAGCGCGTAAACCAGCCAGCCCCGCTGGTTCTGCCCTCCTTCAACGCTTGATTTTCCTCCTCCAGCAAATTTAGCAAACTCAGTTCTGGACCTTTGTTGGAGAGATAGGAGTGACTTTTCCTGATCCCGCCAAGCTCTTGGCATGAATGACTTGGTTTCCTTTCCCTTCCCCTCTCCCCGCCTTTTCTCTCCCCGGATCCATCGCTCCTGGCATTACCCGAGGGAGGATGGGTGTGTCAGGACAAAGTGATGGGGATGGAATCTGAAGAAATTGTCGTCACAGAGCCTGCCTTCTGTGAGCTGCAGGGGGGACATGGCCTGGTCCTTGGAGAAACGGTCTTCTTTTTTCTAGAGCTGAGATGGGGTTTTCTAGGGACCAGGAGTGAGAGGGTTTGGTTTCAAGGCTTGGGTCCCCTGCTTATTAATTAGACCTCTTGGGCAAGTTTTGTTTTGTTTTGTTTTGTTTTGGTGGCAAGTTGTCTTAACCCCTCTGAGCGTTCCTTCCTCATCTAAGAACTAAGGTTGTGAATCTCCATGTACCCCTCAGGGCTCACATTCGTGGGACTGAGAATGGTTCCTGCCTCCTTCTCCACCTCTGGCTCAGTTAGAAAGTGACCAGTATGGGTGGTCCCCAGAGAGGCCTCTGTTTTGCTCTAAATTAGTAGCTAGATGACTCAGCTGGGCGGGTGGGATGCAGCAAAGGTCATAGCCCCACCCCCCGCCCCCCGTGTCTGCCCTGAACTTGTCTCATGTCCTGGGAGAAATGGGCTTTGACATGACTCTTCCTCTCTCTGCTCCTTGGAGGCTTCGTCCTGTCTGAGGCTTAGCAGACGTGCCTGCTCAGCCCTCGGGCTGGTGATGTGTGTAAGTGTGTGAAATGGGTGTGTCTGGGCGTGGGGGACACCAAACCTGGAGGGGGAGTAAGGCCAGCGTCTTTACAGAAGGCGGGCTTGTTCCCCATTGGAACCAAAGGGTGTGTTTCAGTGTCCCTGTGCCCACCTCGGGTGGGACCAGCACTCAGGGTTGGGTCACACCGCTGCTCTTCCTGGTCTCCCCATCCAGCTTCCTTTGCTCCAGGATGAATGTGGCAGTGGATGAGCTAGTTTGCCTACAGGGAGTAGAGCTGAGCTCGAGGCCAAGCGTCTCTGGGGAGATTCCACCTTTGTCTTTTTCCACCATCTTTCCTCCCCCATCGTTTCCTGGTCCTCCTTCTCTGCTGTCAAAAGCGTGTTTGAGGAGTTCCCGCTGTGGCTCAGTGGTAACGAACCTGACTAGTATCCATGAGGATGCGGGTTCGATCCCTGGCCTCCATCAGTGGGTTAAAGATCGGGCGTTGCTCTGGGCTGCGTTGTAGGTCACAGACGTGGCTCGGATCCCGCGTTGCTGTGGCTGTGGCATAGGACGGCAGCTACAGCTCTGATTCAACCCCTAGGCTGGGAACTTCCATATGCCGCAGGTGTGGCCATAAAAAAAAGTGTGTTTGAGATCTCCCTTCCATCCTTTTGGCTGAGGCAGCCCTCTTCGCCCTCTGGAGAGGCGCTGAGATCTGGTTTTATTGTCTGGGGGCAGCAGGGCATGGCTGCCCTGCTGGAGAAGATAACGCCTCCGTCTCTGGGCCCCTTCTGACCAGCCCCTCTCACCCCAGCAGGTAGAGCAGGACCCTCCGCAGCAATGTCGGCCAAGGCAATTTCAGAGCAGACGGGCAAAGAACTCCTTTACAAGTATATCTGCACCACCTCGGCCATCCAGAACCGGTTCAAGTATGCCCGGGTCACCCCTGACACGGACTGGGCCCGCCTGCTGCAGGACCACCCGTGGCTGCTCAGTGAGGTGAGTCCCTCCACCCCACACCCCCGACCCCTTCCCTCCTCCAGGCCCAGAGCCCGAGGAAGGGACAGCAGTGGATTTGCTGGCAATGTCCACGCAGGACACGTGATGGCAGGCGGCCTGCACTGTTACGGGGGGAAGACAGGCGGAGCAGGTTTAATGTTTGAGCCCTACGTGCTGGGGTCCCCTGGCACCTCAGTCCTGTTTGGAGCCTGGACTTGAAATTGGACAAACTGGAGTCCAGATGGCAGGTCTCTGCATATGAACCACGTGGCCTGGGACAAAGCCGTTTCACTTCTCTGAGTTTTAGATTCCCCATCTGTCAGATGGGCGTAGCGCTCACCGTGCGAACTGTAAGGATTAGCAATAACGTCTGGAAAGTGTTTAGTATGTTGCCCGGCGCTTGCTCGATGCTCAGTAAAACGTGGGCATAGGAGTTCCTGCTGTGGCACTGCGAATTTAGGACCTGGCCTTGTCTCTGTGGTGCCGGTTCAGTCCCTGGCCCCGGGAACTTCTGTATGCTGGGGGTGTGGCCAGAAAACAAAAAGTAGGCCTATGCCGCCCCGGCCCCGCCCAAAGTAGAACCTCTCAGGAGTATGTCAGGGCCACCAGGAAGTGTGATGTTGTACTTTGTGTAAAACGGCTGACGGGATCCACCCTGAAGTAGAGGCTGCTCTCTTCCGATCCCTGGGACCGTTGTTGGGATGGCATCTGGAAGCTTAGGCTTCCTTGGCAGGTCCCAGAGAGCAGAACAGGGACTGGTGGGGGCGGTTCAGGGATGCACGTTTCCTCCCGCCATGAGGTGGCCCCGACCACACAGGGAGCTGCCTGCGGAGGTGGTGAAGTTCTTGGTATTGGTGTGTGAGCAGTGGCCTGGGGCCACTTGTTGGTCTTGTAGACAGGGTTCAAGTGCAAGGATGGGATTGACCAGATGTCTTCTTGGGGCCTATGTCACCCCGAGGCTCCATCTCTCTTTTCTTTCTTTCTTTCTTTTTTTTGGCTTTTTAGGGCTGCACCCGTGGCATATGGAGTTTCCCAGGCTAGGGGTCCAATCTGGTGCTGTGGCCTACAGCAGAGCCACAGCAGTGAGGGATCCAAGCTGCATCTGCGACCTATACCACAGCTCATGGCAATGCCGGATTCTTAACCCGCTAAGCGAGTCCAGGGATTGAACCTGCAACCTCACGGATGCTAGTCGAGTTGGTTAACCGCTGAGCCAGGATGGAAACTCCTGTTTTTTCTTTTGGAACACAGGGGCGAGTACATATTTTGAGGAGCTGAATGAAGCTAAGGTACCACTTAGGGAGGGTAGGCAATCACTTATTCATTCAGCAGGTATTCAGTGAGGACCTACTCTGTGCAAGACCCCATCCCAGGCAAAGATGGTTCTAGATTCTTTCTTTTATCAAAAGAAAAATTTTAGGGAAGTTACCTAAGTGGTCAGCACTCGGTGCTTTCACTGCTGTGGCCTGGGTTTGATCCCTGGTCTGGGAACTGAGATCCTACATAAAGCCACTGCACACTGGCTAATAATTTTTTTTTTTTTGTCATTTTGCCTTATCTAGGGCCGCACCGCGGCATATGGAGGTTCCCAGGCTAGGGGTCTAATAGGAGCTGTAGCCGCTGGCCTACGCCACAGCCACAGCAACATGGGATCCAAGCCGTGTCTGCAACCTACACCACAGCTCAAGGCAACACTGGATCCTTAACCCACTGAGCAAGGCTAGGGATCGAACCTGCAAACTCATGGTTCCTAGTCAGATTCGTTAACCACTGAGCCACGATGGGAACTCCCACACTGGCTAATAATTAAAAACAAGAAAGAAATACATTGACTGGGATAGGGGAAGGAAGCTTCTGGGAGTTGACCTTGAAGGATGGGTGGACCTGGCGTTGGGGGTGGGCTGTATAGCAAGCCACCCAGGCTGTCCTGTGCTTTGGGTCCCCAAAGTGTCCACTTCTCCTCTACCCTCCCTCTCCCTGCCCTAAATACAAACCCCTCTCATTCCAGAGCCTGGTGGTCAAGCCAGACCAGCTGATCAAACGGCGTGGAAAGCTGGGCCTCGTTGGGGTCAACCTCACTCTGGATGGAGTCAAGTCCTGGCTGAAGCCACGGCTGGGACAGGAGGCCACAGTGAGTCCGGCTGTAGGGCTGGGGTTGGATGTGCTGTGGTGATGGAAGCGTCTAGATCAGCAGCCCTGTGGATCTTTCCCACAACCCGTCAGATGGCAGCCGGCCGGGGAGGCAGGAGTCCTGCAGAGCTGAGCCAGGCAGCCGGGCTGGCCTTTGTGCTGCTTCACAGCTCTCCCCGTCAGGGAACAGCAAGTTGGGCTGTGCAAGCAACGCCGGTGCAGTTCCAGAGTCGGGGCAGACAGTGTTTCTTCAACAGCAGTCATGGAGTTGGGACTCTGAGGCCTGTTCTGGGAACGTCAGTTTCTAGAAAGGGTAGGATAGCTTGTTACGACGTGCCTATGTAAGGGATAGGTTGAAACAAACAAGCAAACCTGAAGAAGAGAGATGCAGAGTCATTTAGGTGGAAACATTATTAGGCCAGTAGCGTAGGAGGTGAATAATAGGGACGAGTAAGTTCAGTTCTGGCCTTCTCCCAGCTCGTGGATTAATTTCAGCTCCTCGGATGAGAGTTAAAGTGAAACATGGCTTAGGAAGGCGAAGTGAGGCCCAGGAATAAAATCGCGTTTCTTTTTCTTCTCTGAGAGAGAGAGAGAGCTGGAAGACTGAGGGCGGGAGTGGGCTGAGGCTCGGCTTAGACTGGCGAGGCTGTGCTGTCCACACCTGGCTTTGTGCCATTTGGGGTGACCGTGGACCAGGGTTGAGTTGTTCTCTAACTCGGCTGCCACGGAGCGGGCCAGGGATGGTGACGGAGCCATCTTCCTGTCCACTGGGCTCCCGCACATTGGCTTTTTATGCTGAGTTCCCAGGTTCTGGCTCTTGTGGGTGACGAGTGGTCCTTGAAGTTATACATGGGTGGCGGGGGCGTGAGGGGTAGAGGGATCTTGACCTTGATGCTCCCAGGCCTCCGTGGGGAGAGGACAGCAGCAGTGGGAGGGGGGTGGCAGGGGTGGGGGGGCTGCTGGCCGTGTCCCCAGGGAGCGCCTCGTGCTTCTGACTCCTGACTCCTCGGCTAGCTGTAGGGAGGGAGCCGTCAGGGACATCTGGGCTGCCAGCAGCGTTGGCCCCAGCAGGAACGGCTCATTACTTCTGATGGATCACTGTCTGGTCCCTGACTCAGCGATGACGTGCGCACACAGGCAGGGGCTTCGGGACGTGCTGGGAGGGGTGAGGGCTGTCGCCAGGGACCCACTCAGACTGATTAGCTCTGCAGGCCGGCTGTCCTCAGCCAGGCTCCCCTCTCCCCTCCGCGCTCCAGCCCTCCCCTCATCTGCGCTTTGATCTGTGGGGCAGCAGACTCCTGGTGCTTTGGGGGTGGGGCGATGTCGCAGCTCATTTGTCACCCTCCAGGGGAGGCGGGAAAGAATGTGCAAGGTCATTGCATGTCCAAGTCTGCCTGGCACAAGGGCAGTGGGTGGAAGAGGGGAACCTCATGAAGACTTTTGTGATGTAGGGGACCGTGACCTCATTGCCCTGGCTTCTGGAAAAAAAATCGTTCTGGCCGGTTTCATGGCAATAGTGCTTTGGGCGCCGCCTCTGTTGGGAGGGCCAAGTGGAGGGAGCAGAGGGCGATGCCGCCTCCTGTCCTGGGAGCAAGACGTGCTGTCTAAGTTTTATGTCTCTCCACCTCCACAGGTTGGCAAGGCCAGAGGCTTCCTCAAGAACTTTCTGATTGAACCCTTCGTCCCCCACAGTCAGGTACGTGTGAGGTGGCTCCAAGTACAGTCTTCTCCCCTTGGGAGCTTTGTGCCTGTTGACTCTAAAGTGGTGAAGGGAGGCGTTCCCATGGTGGCTCAGCAGGCTAAGAACCCAACTAGTGTCTGCGAGAATGCAGGTTCAATTCCTGGCCTAGCTCGGCGGGTTAAGGATCTGACGTGGCCATGGCTGTGGCGTAGGCTGGCAGCTGCAGCTCTGATTCAGTCCCTGGCCCGGGAACTTTCGTATGCTGCAGGTGTGGCCATTAAAAAACTAATAATAATAATAAGTAAAATAAAATGATGAGTTCCCATTGTGATGTGGCGGAAATGAATCAAACTGGTATCCATGAGGATTTGGGTTTGATCCCTGGCCCCGCTCAGTGGGTTAAGGATCTGATGTTGCCCTGAGCTGTGGTGTAGGTCGCAGACTCATCTCGGATCCTGTGTATCTGTGGCTATGGCATAGACCGGCAGCTATAACTCTGATTTGACCCCTAGCCTGGGAACTTCCGTATGCTGTGGGTTTGGCCCTAAAAAGCAAAATAAATAAATAACTAAATTAATTAATTAAAAAAATGATGAAAGGAGAAATCAAGCCACTGGAGAAAAGTCAAAAGCACCAGCGTCTCTGAGGCTGCCCTTGAGAGTCTGAGGGTGCTGCAGAGCAGGGAGTCCAGAGATAAAGGAAAGGGCTGTTTGCAGCAGGAAGGAATCAAGGCTGGTGACAGAGGGGACTTCCCAGGGCTGGGATGAGAAGGACTTGAAGACAGGACTCCCTTCGCCAGAGCAGGTCACATTGGCTCTGTCTGGACTGTCACCCGGCAGGGCAGTGGCCTCTTGTCTCCTCTTGTCCCCAAGGGGAAGATGGTGACATTGTCTTCGCCTGGTGAGAGGTGTCCACTGGGTTTTAGAAATGATGTAGCCGGGGCTGGGCCCCCCACCCCCGCGATGCTCTCTTCCCCGCAGGAGGAGGAGTTCTATGTCTGCATCTACGCTGCCCGAGAAGGGGACCACATCCTGTTTCACCACGAGGGTGGGGTGGACGTGGGCGACGTGGACGCCAAAGCCCAGAGACTGCTCGTCGGCGTGGACGAGAAGCTGAATCCTGAGGACATCAAGAAACAGCTATTGGTCCATGCCCCCGAAGACAAGAAAGAGTTGAGTGAGACGGGCGGCAGGGAGGTGGTGGCGGGGGGGACTCGGGGAAGCAGAGCGGTCCTCTCTGTCTGGGCGTCCGCTCTCCCGCCCCAGCGTCTGGCTGGACGGTGGGGAGCAGGCGGCAGGAGGGGTGCCGGGGGCAGAGGGGAGGCTGGCCCAGACTGAAATACGTCAGCGTCCCTCACCTCTTTGCCCCGTCTGTCTGGTGCGTGTCTTCCTCCGGCTCTGGGCGTGACAGCTCCTTTCTGCCTCCATGGCTGAAGAGTGACGTCCAGGGAGTGGGGTTCGCGGAGGAAAGTGAGGGGTCAGCGGGGCGCGTGTGGGGAAGCGGAGCTGTTAGCCACGGTGAGAGGCTGTTGCTGAGCCCACTCCCCAAAGGACTGACAGTCCCTCTCTCCCGCCCCGTCTAGAATTCTGGCCAGCTTTATCTCCGGCCTCTTCAATTTCTATGAGGATCTGTACTTCACCTACCTCGAGATCAACCCTCTTGGTAATTATCTCTGCTGGGGTGGGACAGGGCAAGGGTCACCCAACAGAGTCCCAATACTTGTGTTAACCCTGGCCTTGACATTCCGAAGGCCAGACCCCCTGCTTGCAGAGGGCAGCACAGACATGGGCAAAGGGATCTCCAGGCGCCTGTTTCTGACGGCTCAGAAGGCCATGCTTATTCCTCCTTTTCACCAACTCCACTGTCCTTCTTGGGTCTTAATTTGCCTATGACGAGGAAGTCCCGGTTGTGATCTGACTCTGCTCTGTGGCTCTTCCTGCCAGGAGCTGGGCTGCCCTTGCAGCCGTCTGGCCAGTCAGACCCTCCCTCTTCCTCTTGGTGCCTCCGCTGCCCCCTCCTTCTTTCCCCCTCCAGAAGCTGGTCAATCATTGACCCCCAGGCTGGGAAGACCTTGGGGCTGTGAAGGAGGCAGGTGGCTGGCTGGCTCCGGCCAGGGCTTCTCAGGGCAAAGTCCTGATTCAGATTCCACCTGGGGCTGCAGCCCCGCTAATGGACCAGATGGCCCTGTGCTAACTTAATTAGCTAAATGGCCCTGGGGAACAGGAACACACAGGCGAGGCAGCGGTAAATGAATCCTGCTGGCTGGGGGCCCAGTGCACCCATGGTGTCTAACTGCCCCCTTCCCACTTCTCGACAGATCCTAGGAGACCGGTGTACACACGCAGGGGCCGTAGAGCCTATATCTTCAACGCTTTCTCTCTCTCTCTTTTTTTTTTTGATGGCATAATTGTGGATGGATGAATGGTTAGACATGTAAGGCATGGAGTGTAGCATTTTATAAAAATGCATAAAAGTTGCCACGACAACCCGAACAGACTTTCCTGTGCTCTTACTACAGGTCAGGGAGTGGCGACTGGTCTGTAGAATCTGCATTTCCTTTAATTGGAAAAGCTGCATCTCCGTAAGGACCAAACTGGTTTCTTGCTGAGCTAGAGAGCCATTAGGCCTGGGTGGGCTCCCATGGGAATGGGGGCGCGGGGTCAGAGGTTGATGGTCACCTCTGCTAGGACCCGTGTCTGACTGCCTCTGCTTTTCCTTTTTTTTTGTTTTTTTGCCTTATCTAGGGCCGCACCTGCGGCATATGGAGGTTCCCAGGCTAGGGATCTAACAGGAGCTGTAGCTGCCGGCCTTCGCCACAGTCACAGCAATGCGGGATCCGAGCCGCGTCTGCGACCCACACCATAGCTCACGGCAACGCTGGATCCTTAACCCACTGAGCAAGGCCAGGGATCGAACCCGCAACCTCATGGTTCCTAGTCGGATTCGTTAACCACTGCGCCACACGGGAACTCCTGCCTCTGCTTTTCTTAAAGTAGTGACCAAAGATGGCGTCTACGTCCTTGACCTGGCAGCCAAGGTGGATGCCACCGCCGACTACATCTGCAAAGTGAAGTGGGGTGATATAGAGTTCCCTCCCCCCTTCGGGCGCGAGGCTTATCCAGAGGTAAGGCTGCTTTTCGGGAGGAGAGGGAGAGAGGGCGGGGGGCCGGGGAGAGTGACTAATCCACCCCCACCCCCCCACCCCGCTGTGGGCTGTGTGTTTGGCAGGAAAGGAAGGCTGAGAAGCATTTAATTTTCTTAAAACCCCAGAGGAGGTGAGGGTGGGAGTCGGCCAAGCCTCTGAATCCCGGCCAGAAATCCTTTTAGTCTCCTCTCTCAATCAACCTCCCTGGGCTCCTGACTTGATTTGCTGTCTCTCGGTAACTCCGAATGGCTCCCCGTAATCCTGTCGGGAAGGTAGTTGTCTCGGCCACTTGCCGAGAATTTTAATTGCTCCTCCCCTCCCTGTCCTCTGAGAGGTCTTCACAGCAGGATGAGGTCCAGATGATGGAACCCAAGCCACGAGGGGGGCGGGGGGGGAGGCTGGGCTGGGAAGAAGGGATGGGGCCTGGGGAGTGGGGTGGGGTGTGTGCTGAGCCGGGCAGGCAGATGCTGGGGTGGGGCCGTGGGAGGAGCAGAGGGACCGAGCACAGAGCCAAGGACCTGAAGTGCGAGAGAAAGGAGTTGAGGATTTGTCTTTAGGCAATGACAGGCCGTGGGTGGTTTTGGTACTCGAAGACACCATCCCACGAGGCCCTGAACAACCCCTCTTCCCCAACCCTGTGATCGTATCTGGGGACCTCTTCGACTGACTCCAGGGGATGGGGGGGCGACCGGGTGAAGGGTGTGCCCCGGGGCCCACCTGTTGCATCTGCCCCTTAGGAAGCCTACATCGCAGACCTGGACGCCAAGAGTGGGGCGAGCTTGAAGCTGACCTTGCTCAACCCCAAGGGGAGGATCTGGACCATGGTGGCCGGAGGTGGCGCCTCTGTCGTATACAGGTGACTGAGGTGGCTGCCGAGGGGATGGTGGCTGGGTTCACCGAGGGTTCCCACGTGTGGCCTGGATCAGGTCGCTTCCTCAGGGTCTCCAGTTTTTCCCCTTGGTGCTGAGCAGGAGCTCGTGGGGCAGCCGAGAGGCCCCCCTCCCCCGCACTGTTCCCTCAACCTTCTGCTTTGCTTTAAAACGAAGTCACTCATTTTCACTATTGTAATTAGTGATACGTGCGCTGTGCAAATACACATCAAATACAGAAAATGAAGCAGAAGACAAACACTGTCTGGTTGTGTCACCACCCTTGTCCCTGCCAGGTCACCACGGTGAACATGCTGCATGTCCTTCTGGGTGTTTTAGTGCCTGTATGAATAGTCAGACTTTTGCACTTCTATGGACATGTTGGGATCGTATTCGGCACCCTCTGCAATAATCGGTGGATTTTCCACATCAAGCCGGGTGGGCATCTGCTCGTTTCTAGACGTGTAGTCTGCCACCTTCCCTCCCGTGGCGGCTGGACTCTTTCCTCTGGCTGAAGCAGTTCTCCGAGCAGCCTGGCTGGAATTGCTGGAGTGTGCCATTTTCTTTGTGTCGGGACCTGCTCCCTGTTCGTTTTACGTCTCATTGTCTGTCCAGGGCCCCATGATGTCCCAGGCTGGCAGGGTGTGCTCCTTGGCAGTCTAATGAAGCACAGTTAACCTTCAAACTTGATTTATGTGGGGCTTCAGGGTCTGGGGTCCGAGCGGTCACTTCCTTAGGCCGACTGACCTCAAGGCCTCAGGGGGGCATCTGTGTGGCCTCCTAGGTACCAGCCTGCCACCCACTGACCCCCGTGTCTCCCTGGCAGTGATACCATCTGCGACCTAGGAGGCGTCAATGAGTTGGCGAACTATGGGGAGTACTCGGGCGCCCCCAGCGAGCAGCAGACCTATGACTATGCCAAGACCATCCTCTCCCTCATGACCCGCGAGAAGCACCCAGAGGGTGAGCCACACACGCTCCTTCTTCCCCAGGACGGCCCCACCTCCTGTGCTGGGAACCGCTTTGGGTGGGCTGGGAGGTGCTGAGATTGTCCTGGTCATTTAACTCTGGACCTCGGTTTCCCTGACTCTGCAACAGTGGTGACAGCATCTGTCAGACCAGGGGCTCCGAGGGGGCCAGGCAGTGATGGATAAGGAAAGCCCTGGGAGCAAGTGTAAGGGACATGGTGGCCGTGGCAGCATAGTTCTGTGTGTGTGTGTGTGTGTGTGTGTTTGTGTGTGTTTTGAGGGCCACACCTGAAGCATATGGAGGATCCCAGGCTAGGGGTCCAATCGGAGCTGCAGCTGCCGGCCTACACCACAGCCACAGCCATGCAGGGTCCAAGCTGCATCTGCAACCTACACCACAGCTCAGGGCAACACCAGATCCTTAACCCACTGAGCGAGGCCAGGGATCAAAACTGTGTCCTCATGGATGCTAGTCAGATTCGTTTCTGCTGAGCCCTAATGGGAACTCCATCAGTGCAGTTCTAAGTGGCCCACTTACACATTTGTCACCTGGCCGTGTGCTTTTCTGCTTCCCTTTACCATCTGCCCAGTGTTTGGAAACCCCATATACCAGTTTCCCTTCCCTTGAGCCAGGTCGTGATTCCCAGCAGAAGGGTATCCAGAAACCAAGCTGGATTGCGAGAATGCGGCTAGGAATGATGTAGAGACTCTGTGGGTCTGGATTAACCCACCTGCTCGGTGGCGTAGGTGATGGAGCGCTGAGCTGATGAGATTGAACCAGCTCGCTCCCACCCCCACCCCCCGACCCTCGCACTGGGATCTCCTCCAAGCTGGGGGCCCCTCCCTCAGAGGAGAAGAGTCCTCGCTCAGCTGGCTCTTTGGTACAACGCCCCAGTTTGCCTTTCTCACCCTTCTTTGACTTCTCTCTTGCTCCAAACCCAGGCAAGATCCTCATCATCGGAGGCAGCATCGCAAACTTCACCAACGTTGCCGCCACGTTCAAGGTAACGAGCTGCAGAGGAATGTGGGGTGAGGGCAAAGGGGGGAAGGAAGGTGTGTCTCCAGGAGGGTTTGAGACAGAAGCGGGTTCCTGGAGTTACCTGGTTTGGGAAGGGACTCTTAACCCAGGGGTACAGAGAACACTGGGATGGCTCTGAGGCTGTGTGTCTCTGGGCGAGCAGCTGACCGTCTCTGGGCCATACTTCTCCCATGTGGAGTTTGGGGAGAAGGTGAATGTCTGGGGGAATGTCTGCCTTCCCCCAGTTCAGGACCAGAACTGGCTTGATTGACCCCATTTGCAACACTCCTTCGTAAGACTCTGGGTTCTTTGCATCACCTCCTAGACCTTTGTCTCCCAGTCAACTGCCTTTTCTCCAAAATGTGGGCACGAGGAAGTGTTTGATGCTCATCCAGCCAGAGGCCCGTCAGCCTGGGTCCCTGTGCCCCGCTCGGGCGCGAGGGCACCAGTTTAAAGGAAGTGTGAGGGTCAGTCAAGAAGGGTGACAAGAGGAGTTCCCGTCGTGGCTCAGTCGTTAACGAATCCGACTAAGAACCATGAGGTTGTGGGTTCGATCCCTGACCTTGCTCAATGGGTTAAGGATCCGGCGTTGCCGTGAGCTGTGGTGTAGGTTGCAGATGCGGCTCGGATCCCGCGTTGCTGTGGCTGTGGCAAAGGCCAGCAGCTACAGCTCCTGTTAGACCCCTAGCCTGGGAACCTCCATATGCAAAAAGAAAAAAAAAAAAAAGGGTGACAAGAGCTAACGTGTCTCAAGCCTTGTCCCTTTCGGAGTTTCCATTATGGCGCAGCAGGAACAAATCCGACTAGGAACCATGAGGTTTCGGGTTCGACCCCTGGCCTCATTCAGTGGGTTAAGGATCTGGAGTTGCCGTGAGCTGTTGGTATAGGTCACAGATGCGGCTCAGATCCCCTATTTGCTGTGGCTGTGGTGTAGGCCGGCACCTGCAGCTCCAGATCGACCCCTAGCCTGGGACCCTCCATATGCCACAAGCGCGGCCCTTAAAAAAAGCAAAAAAAAAAAAAAGAGAGAGAGAGAGACTTGTCCCCTTCAAGGTGGCCGCGTAGGGAGGTCACTTATTACCCCATACTGTCAGGTGCTCACTGAAGCTGTTCAAAAGAATGGATCCCATCTGGTGGTTCAGTGTAAGCTGTGAGAATAATGCATAAATAAACGTCCGTCTGGAAAGTCTGAGCTCCCGAGAAGTCGGGGGCCAGGCCTTACCAGTCCTGCCTAAAACAGGTCCTTAGTTGGACCTGATTGAAAAGACAGATCTGACACAGCTTTGTTTTGACTTCTGAGCAGCCCTGTAATAAAGGCAGCACCATTGATAAGGGCGGTTAAGTGTGTTGTGGAGCTTCTGGTGAAATGCCCTGGGTGACAGAAATTAGCCTCGGGAAACTAGCCCTTTGGAGAGACAAGCCTGGTCCACACCTGTTCACGCTCCCACGTTTCCAAAGTTGATGCCCCTTGAAACGGCTGTTCCCTTGCAGAACCTCCTTCAGGCTTTTGCAGGACTTTGACATTTCAGTCGACTGGGGGTCCTAGTAACCCTGACAGCTCTTGCCTAAGACCTCGATATAGATCCCGCCTCGCCCCCAGTTGCGATAAGAGAACAAGAAAGAAGGACTGCACACAGGCCAGGGAGACCAGCAAAGCCCCACTGGCCTTGGAGGCCCAGCAGCCCTGGCTGCTCCGTGTTGTCACCTCGGCAGCACTGCAGGTCCTGGGCCTTTGGGTTACTTGTGTGTGGTCCCGTCCACGTGTGTGAAAGCCTTCCCTGCCAGGGCCTGCTGTGCCTCGTGAGAAGCAGCCCTTCTTATCTGGGCTGTTGGTGGTTAGAAATGCTTGGTTTTTGGCCGCTTTATTTCTAGTCACATGTGTGCCATCCCTTCGTGCTTTCAGGGCATCGTGAGAGCGATTCGAGACTACCAGGGCCCCCTGAAGGAGCACGAGGTCACCGTCTTTGTCCGGAGAGGCGGCCCCAACTATCAGGAGGGCTTACGGGTGATGGGAGAAGTTGGTAAGATGGGGGAGCCTTTTCTGTCCCTCCCAGTGCCGGAACCTCCTCGGGATTCCTAAAAAGAATCAGCCTTCCAAGGCCTCTGCACTCCCACCCCTGTTTCTGGAGGTGCCATTCTGTGCCCTCCTCTGACACGGCACCTGACCTGTATAAACAAACCTAAATTCAAAATGGGCAGGAAAATATTTGCATCCAGCTATTTGTTTCACAGATATTTGTGAAACGCTTGCTCTGTGCCGGGCCCTGCGGTCACAGCCACACACGGGAGGATGGGCAGCAAGTGTCTGCATGGTGAGGACAGTGACTGAGGTCAGCCGGTGCTGAGTGCCACCTAGGAAGACGAGCAGGGGGAGGGGAAGCGCTCCGAGAGGGGATTGGGCAGTTTTAAATGAGGCAGTCGGAGAATGCTTGACTAAAACAGGGGCGTTTGGGAGTTCCCGTTGTGGCTTAGCGGGTTAAGAACCCGACTGGGATCCATGAGGATGTGAGTTCGATCCCTGGCCTCGTCCAGTGGGTTAAGGATCTAGCACTGCCATAGGCTGCGGTGTAGGTTACAGATGCAGCTTGGATCCCGCGTTGCTGTGGCTGTGGTGTAGGTCAACGGCTGCAGCTCCGATTCTACCCCTAGCCTGGGAACCTCCATATGTTGCAAAGAGGTACCTTAAAAAAATAAAGAAAGAAAGAAAAGAAAGGAAGAAAAGAAACAGAGCTAAAAAGAGGGGGCATTTGAGCCCTGGAGACTCATTTGAAGATATGGAGGAGAGGAGGGAGCTGTTGGTGGTGACTGCGCAGAGGAAAGGGTCAGCTCCAAGGCCCTGAGGTGGGACCAGCAGAGGGGCCGAGGAACTGGGGCCCAGGGAGCCAAGGCAGGAGTCTGGGGATGGAGGCTGCGGGGTACAGGTCTTGCGAAAACTGGACTATGACCTTGGCAGTAGCTGGAAGACTTTGAGTAGAGGAGTGACACAGTTTTTTTTTTTTCTTTTTAAGGGCCACAGTCACGGCATATGGAAGTTCCCAGGCTAGGCTAGGGGTTAAATTGGAGCCGTAGCTGCCAGCCTACACCACAGCCACAGCAACACCAGATCCAATCCACTCCTACAACCTACCCCACAGTTCAGGGCAACGCCGGATTCTTAACATGCTGAGTGAGGCCAGGAATTGAACCTGTGTCCTCGTGGATGCTAGTCAGATTTGTTACCACTGAGCCACAGTGGAAATTCCCAGAGTGACACAATCTGGCTTAGGTTTGAAAGGGTTATTTAGGCTTCTGGGTGGAGACTAGACTGCAGGGTGGCCAGGTCGAAGCAGGGAGTCCACCTGGGAGGCTGTGCAGCTGTTCAGGAGAGAGTGGTGTCTCAGACTGAGGGGAAAGGGCGACGGTGCTAAGTGCCCAGGCCCTGACTGCTGGTCCCTAGATACGGGGGATGGAGGGAGAGGTCTTGTCCATAATTGGTAAAATGCCAGGGAGTTGTCCCTTGCTGAGCTGAAGAAGAGGCCTTGGGTTCATTTTGACTTCCTTTCTTCTGCATTTCGGGTGTCACCTCAGACTCAGAGCATTCAAGAACCTGGGGACCACGTCTCATCCGTCAGCCCTAAGCTTGGGTTTCCCTAAGTTGAGCTGGTTGAACCCGAACTACGTGAACCTGGTGACGGCAGCTTTGGCCTTGAGTGGAAGCACAGCCCCGTTGCTCAGAGCAGTTAGGTGTGGGGCGGGGGTTCGGGTGACGAGTCAGAGGGTGGTGGGTAGGAGACGCTGCTGCCTGGGGGACGTGCCTTCTGATCGGAGGGGCAGAACCTTTCCATCTTCCCATTTTCCCAGATCAGGCATCCACGGCAGGCACGAAACCCGCCTAGATCACTTACACTGGTGCCCCATCCTAGCTGTCACCTAAAACGGAGTACCTGCCGTGGGCCCAGCCCTCGGGAAGCCCAGGAATGTTACTGAGTCATGCCTGGGACGTTAAACAAACAGTGACTGGAACAAGATGCTATCTAATGGGGATCCACAGGCAGGGCGGTGTGGAGGGGAGTGACTGCCAAGGTTGGGGAAAGCCTTTCCTGGAAGGTGGCGCTTGAGCTGAGCTGAGCGACAGGAGAACAGCAGGGTGATGGTTCCATATGGAGAAAGGGGCGGGGCCAGAGCCCTGGGGAGACAAGCCTTGGTGTTCAGGAACAGAGGTCAGGCCTGGGGGGCTGGTGTGTGGTGGCCGTGGGTGACAAGGGCGGAGGGGCTGTGAACAGGAGGAGCGCAGGTGCTGATGATGCCTGTGGGCACTTGAGAGCGTCAGGGAAGCCCTTTCTTATCAGCAGGTAATCTTTATATAGACTTTTTTTTTTCTTTTTAGGGCCACACCTGCAGCATATGGAAGTTCCCAGGCTAGG
Source organism: Catagonus wagneri (assembly GCA_004024745.2). Taxonomy (NCBI): domain Eukaryota; kingdom Metazoa; phylum Chordata; class Mammalia; order Artiodactyla; family Tayassuidae; genus Catagonus; species Catagonus wagneri. Next base: position 1,163,275 of record PVHT021183690.1, on the reverse strand, counting down.
CGTCGAATCGGAGCTATGGCTGCCAGCCCACGTCACAGCCACAGCAACGCAGGATCCGAGCCGCATCTGTGACCTACACCACAGCTCACGGCAATGCTGGATCCTTAACCCCTTGAGCAAGGCCGAGGATCCAACTCGCAACCTCATGGTTCCTAGTCGGGTTCGTTAACTGCTGAGCCGTGAAGGGAACTCCTTTACAGAGACTTTGGGGATGAAAATAATGACCGCTGCCCTGTCTTGGGATAACTGGTCTTGCACAGGAAGCTCTGGACGTGGGCGGGACTCTAAAGGGGCCCTGGCAGAGTCGTGTGGCCTTGGGCGTGTATTAGGAGACTTGAACAACGGACGCTTTTCCTTCCTCGCAGGGAAAACCACTGGGATCCCCATTCACGTCTTTGGCACTGAGACTCACATGACGGCCATCGTGGGCATGGCCCTGGGTCATCGGCCCATCCCCAATCAGCCGCCCACCGCGGCCCACACCGCCAACTTCCTCCTCAACGCCAGCGGCAGCACGTCGGTGGGTGCCTTCCTGCCGCCTCTGTAAAGCCTGCCGAGTCCTCTTTGTCGCCTCTCCTACCCGTTCCCATCCAGGGCACGGTACCCTCTTCTGTCCCCAGCCTTCAGAGGGCACTGGGGAGGCACCAGGAGAAGGCAGTGTGTGTGGCTGGTTTCTGTACCTCTGCCTGTTCTCCTGCCCTTGTCAAGGGAAAGACCAGGGTGTTTTGAATCAGACCTGAGTTCAAGTCCTGCTGAGGGAGGGACCTTGGTAGATGTCGTACCTTCTCAGAGCCTCAGTTTGCTTGTCTCTAGCAGGGGACGATACTAATCCCTGTCTCAGACTTGGCAGAATAGCGCTTTTGGAAGCAGCTAGATGAGAGCAGAGCTGTGCATGGTTCTTGTCATTGAAGTTCTTTGGGGCCTTAAGGACCAATGGCTTTTGTTTATTTGTTTATTTTGCTGAGCCTTCAACATGCGGGACCCCGGGCCACGACAGTGACCAGAGCCACAGTGGTGACAGCACCAGCTCCTTAACCCACTAAGCCACCAGGGAACTCCCACAATGACTTATTCCCCCACCTCCCGCCAGCTGCTCCCTGTGACTCTTGTTTTCTCTCCTCGTCCCCCGACCCCCAGACTCCGGCCCCAAGCAGGACAGCGTCTTTTTCTGAGTCCAGGGCGGACGAGGTGGCACCTGCCAAGAAGGCCAAGCCCGCCGTGCCGCAAGGTAACCCCCAGCAGTTTCAGGCTCCTGCCCGCCTTCCCTTCCTGGGCCCCACTGGGCCGGCAGAGGTGGTTGAAAAGCGATGTGGGCTTTGCCACGGGCGTGGTGCGGGAGCTGGAAACAGGCCGCCGGGATGCGCTGAGTGGAGGCTGCCCTGGGGGCCCCTGGGGCTGAGGGCTTGTGCTGCGCCCGGGTGGCCCCATCCCCCCACTGTCCCCACTCCCCGCTGCTGCCTCCACGCCCTTCTGTGGGGTGTGTGCTCTGGAAGGACGGCTGCGGAGGGGTTGGAAGGGACCTTCCGAGTGGATGGTAGGAGCCCGCAGCTCAGAGCGGCAGAGCAGCCAGCTCCCTGACAGTAGTTCCCGCCCCCGCCACCATGCTGGGCCTCTTACCAGGACATTGCCCTCCTGGGAGCCCGCTGCAAGGACACACGCTGTTTACCAGCCTGTCTGTGCTTTGCAGCTCGTCTCTCCCTCCTCTGATTCATCAGAGACCTACGTGATCTCTGCCAGCCCAGCCCCGGCGACCAGCACAAGATAATACGCGTTGGTTACCACGGGGCTGGTGTGGCCTGTGCGGCCTCTTCCTGGCACAAGCTTGGGGCATTTTGTGAGTAGGGACACTGGCTCCAGGTGCTCAGGGTTGGAAGCCACTGCCCTGCAGTTTCCCTGACCAGCGGTTCGTCCACTGCCCAGAGGGACAGGTCCAGCCTCTCGACCAAATCATCTCATCGTGCTTCATGGGGACGGAGCAGGACTACGAGGGTGGGACGGGGCCAGCTGTCCTCTGGAGGGCCCGGGCCTTCGGTGTTCGGCACACTCTCCCAGCCTTGGCGCTTTTGCTCCTCTCTCTGGTCCCTCAGCCCCCGCCCCGCGGTCCTTTGCTCCTCTTGCCTCCACACTGCTAATTGGGGCTCTCTTGTGTCAGCCTTGCTCCTGTCTGTTGTGAGTAGGCGAGGGCAGCAGCCTTGCAAGGCTTGTCCGTGGGACCCCTCCCTGTTCCCACCCTCTCCCTCCAAAGCCTCCTCCGGCCGTCAGCAGGTCACTCAGTTGCCTTGGTCATTTTCTTTGACAGATTCAGTCCCAAGTCCAAGATCCCTGCAAGGTAGGACGCCCCCCCCTGCCCCCCCCACCCTGCCCAGCTCCACGTGTGGCTTGTTAGCGGATTACAGTCTTACCTTGTGCTTTGTCTCCCCGTCCCCCGGTGGGTTGCAGTGTTGTCTGGTATATTTTCTGTCCCTGCCTCTTGGTGTGGCCTGCCCCCGAGTCCCAGTCTTCGCTCTCCCCCCTTCCCACCCCCGCTTATTTCTCGGCCCCTGCTCTCCCTGCCATGGGGCTGTCTCTGGCCCCGCACGCACGTGGGAGGGAGGGGAGAGCACAGAAGAGGCACAGGGCCGGCCCACAGCCTCAGAGAGCGGAGTGGCACCGAGGAGGGAGGGGCCTCCTGGGAAGGAGGGAGCCTTGGAAACCCAAGGGGCAGTGGCAGTGCCCGCGGGCCAGGAGGGGAGCCCCTGGCGCCCTGACTGTCATCTACCTCCCGTGATGTCTTGGTTTTTCTTTCCGCACCCCAGCCTCACCACCACCAACTTCATCCTGGCCCCGAGGACAAGTTTAGATTTCTCTGGGGTTTGGGTGGAAGACAGGATGGAAAAGGAGAGAGAGAGGAAGACCCAGAAGGGTGTGCAAAAAATCCGGAGGAGGGACTAGGCTTTGTCTGGTGTGCGAGGTGACGGTTTAGCAGGGGCGTGTGCTGTGCGCGCTCACACCCATTTATCTATCGAGCGGGGTGAATAGGTTCCCTGAGGTGAATGGATGAAGGTTGCGGAGCATCAAGGCTCCCATTTCACTTCTTGATACTCTGCGCTGAGAGAGAGATGGAGGGGCCTCCTCATGATGACCTCTGACCCCCCGCTAAGAGGGGAAAAGGAGTAGCTCAGCAGAGCCCCGTTCCCTTCCTCCCCCGCTGCACGATCTGCCTCTGGCAACGTCCGCTGTTCCTAAAAGACCAGACCTGAGGCTGAGCCACGGAAAGAATGAGGCAGAGGGTGGGGGGCGGGGGGAGCAGGACTCCATCAGCTCTTCCTACCGGGAGGGTGAGGGGAGTGGAGGTGGGCGTTGGTCTCCCTGGCCGTCCTGAGCTGTGCCGAGATGTGGCACAGGGAGGAGGGGTCCGTCTCGGGCCCCCCGTCCACCCTCAGCTCTTCCCTGTCTGTGCTCTGAGCGCTCCAGTTCTGCCCCTTTCATGCTGGAAGTGCCGGGGCGGGCGGTGGGGGGGTGGTTTGTAGAGATTCCAGGTCTTGTCCCGATTTCTGTTTCCTCTTGGGTAGAAAGATGGGTGTCCGTGCACATGCGCACACGCTGACCCTCAGGGCTGGGGGAGGGGGCGTGGGCTCGCCCAAGAACGGAGTGGGGCCGGCCCACACTGGCTCATGTCCCTCCCCGGTTGCACGAGTGAGCTGCGTCTCAGGCTATTTTGTAATCCTGGTTCTGATGCTAAATGACCTACAGTCTTAGTCACTTGGCATCTCTGGGCTGCAGTTTCCCGGGACTGGAGAGGGAGGGAACCGGGTTAGGTGACCTCCCTTGTTCTGTGATCTCATGTCTCTTTGGAACCCAGACGAGTCCAGGGGATAGTAAATCCCGGGTGTTGCATCATCGGGAGACTTCTGTCATAAGAAGCTTACGGCTGCGCTGGATGAGGCAAGCCTGTATAAAGATGAGAACCCTGTGTGCCTTGGGAAACTGTTCTCTTAATTTCATTTAATGAGACCTTAAACTTGGTTAGCCAAGTCTGCAGTACAGAAGCTTACAGTAGGTTAATTAATACCAAATGCCCCTGAGTGCTCTGTATTAATTCCCCTGGGGGGGCCGAGAGCCTCCCCTGAGGGCTGCTCTCCTCCAGCAGAGAGCGGGAGTGTCAGGTGACCTGCCGCCATGGGGTGGGGTGACAGCTCAGGGATGCACTTCTGCCAGCTCTTCTTCCTCTCGTCCTTTTCCTGAGAGCCTTGTTCTGAACAGGAACGCGCCACCTGGGCGGAAGCTCAGTTAGAGCTAAGGCCGCGGCAAACCTCCCACACTGACCTGAAACCAAGAGGATCAGCATCCTGACCTGAGTCAGCTTATGTCTAGGTCCTCAGGTGATAAGGATTGTCGGGGAGCCGTTCAGAGTCTTGTAGTCACCCAAATTGGGAAAGCTTAACTTTTCTTTGGTGACTTTAAAAATAATCCATCAAGCCCTCATCAGCATGTAAGCGGGAGACTGACGACACATCTCTCTGGTGAACTCGAGCAGGTCCTGTAGGAGTCCCCCGCCTGGGGCCGTGAGCTGTTGGCCAGCCAGGCAGGTCCTCTCAGCTCTTTGTGCCTGTCTGCCACCTCTTTCCAGAAGACGTTGAGGTACCTCTTGCCCAAGTTCTCGGACTTCCATCCTCTTTTTTGCCTTTTAGGGCCGCACCCGTGGCATATGGAGGTTCCCAGGCTAGGGGTTCTAGCTGCCGGCCTACGCCACAGCCACAGCAACTCAGGATCCGAGCCGCATCTGCGACCCACACTGCAGCTCACGGCAACGCTGGATCCTTAACCCACAGAGCGAGGCCAGGGATCGAACCAGCAAGCTCATGGTTCCCAGTCGGATTCGTTCCCGCTGAGCCATGACGGGAACTCCCAGACTTGCATCCTCTTGACGTTGCTTTGCAGTTTTGATGAGTCACCCTCCCGGGACCTGGGGCGCAGAGGGGTCTGGCAGGCGGCCCCCGGGGGTGTGTGTCCTGGGTGCACTCGCTGTGTCTCTGCCCACCAGGAAAGAGCACCACCCTCTTCAGCCGCCACACCAAGGCCATCGTGTGGGGCATGCAGACCCGGGCCGTGCAGGGCATGCTGGACTTTGACTACGTCTGCTCACGCGACGAGCCCTCGGTGGCCGCCATGGTGTACCCTTTCACGTGAGTCACCCACGGTGGGGCGGCTGGACCTCTGATCGCCTCCCTCAGTAACACCAAGCTGGGGGAGCCCCGGGTCACCCCCTTCGCCGGGGAAGCGTCTGCGCATCCCAGACCGGGGGTGGTTGCTGTTCCTGGAGTGGGGGGTCTTTTCCCCTCAGACCAAACTCTTTGAAGTCTAGAGACCCAAGCCTTCCGCCTTCTGGGTGACGCGTCTCCCCTGGGATTCCCCCGACCCCTCCTCTGCCCTCTCACAGGGGGGATCACAAACAGAAGTTTTACTGGGGTCATAAGGAGATCCTGATCCCCGTCTTCAAGAACATGGCCGACGCCATGAAGAAGCACCCGGAGGTAGACGTGCTGATCAATTTCGCCTCCCTGCGCTCCGCCTACGACAGCACCATGGAGACCATGAACTATGCACAGGTAGCTCACCGCGCCCCAGGGGTGGGCAGCAGGGTAGGAGGTCCTGCGTGATATCCACAACACTGCCTCCTGGGACAGAGGCCTGGGGACCCGGGTCGGGCCCGCGATCCGGGGGAAGGTGGTTGAAGACACTGCCTCCTGGGACAGAGGCTTGGGGACCCGGGTTGGGCCCGCGATCTGGGGGAAGGTGGTTGGAGACTTGATCTTCAGGAGGCAGGGGAGTCCCCAGGGGTAGGCGGGCTGCTTGCCTGGGCGGACAGTCAGGCCAGGGTCATCCACCTCCACTAGGTCCTTTCTACACCGAGACTGGCCTGGAAAACAGGATGGAAAAAACAAAACAGGGAGTTTCCGTCGTGGCTTGGCGGTAATGAACCTGACCAGTATCCATGAGAACGCGGGTGCGATCCCTGGCCTCGCTCAGTGGGTTAAGGAGCTGGCATTGACGTGAGCTGCATTGTAGATCGCAGATGCGGCTCGGAGCTGGCATTGCTGTGGCTTTCGTGTAGGCCGGCAGCTGCAGCTCTGATTTCACCCCTAGCCTTGGAACTTTCCTATGCCACACATGCAGCCCTAAAAACCAAATCAATAAAAACACGAAACAAAAACAGAAAAAGAAAACAAGCTCAAAAGTACTTTATTACTGTAGAATTGTCACGTGTATCATAGAAAACGTTTACTGATAAAGAGGGAGTTCCCATTTAGGCTCAGTGGTTTAAGAACCTGACATAGTGTCCGTGAGGATGTGAGCTTTCTCCCTTAGCCCACTCTCTGATCTGAGGGTGGAAGCTGCTTGCTCCTGTCCAGGCTTTGTCCTGTGGGTGTAGAGTCAGCGGGCACAGCAGAGAAAGCCTTAGATGCGCTGTGGTCAGGTACCTTGTCAGGTGGGAAACAGGTGGGTCTTCAGGGTGGATGGGCAAGATTATAGCAGATCTGACTACAGCAAGTTTTCAGAGACATCTGTTCCTGCTTGGTTCCCGGCTCACCGTGGTGTTCACCAGTGGTGCCTCCCTTTTGGGGACCGGGTTGGGATGGATCAGGGTAGAAACGGAGGCCTGGGGGAAGCTGGGTACATGCTGTGATCACTCCTTTGTTCCTAGAGCCTGGGTGGGGGCGGGGAGGTGAGTTCTGGAATGGCCGCTGCCTGGTGGTCCCATCCGGGGCGAGACGTTAATGGGAAGGGACCGTCCCCATCTCCAGATCCGGACCATCGCCATCATCGCTGAAGGCATCCCCGAGGCCCTCACGAGAAAGCTGATCAAGAAGGCGGAGCAGAAGGGAGTGACCATCATCGGACCCGCCACTGTGAGCGTCCCTTCCGTGAGGCCTTCCTATAGATGCTTCCGGGCCCTCAGGAAGTTCACTTGCTGACTCTTCTATCTCCCATTTAGGTTGAAGGTTGTCCTGTTTAGGTTCAACGGGTATTCTCTCATAGTTTGAAAGAGTACATGTTGAAAGTCAGTGTTTCCGGAGTTCCCTTCGTGGCTCAGTGGTTAACGAATCCGACCAAGAGCCATGAGGTTGCGGGTTCGATCCCTGGCCTTGCTCAGTGGGTTAAGGATCCGGCATTGCCGTGAGCTGTGGCGTAGGTTGCAGACACGGCTTGGATCCCACGTGGCTGTGGCTGTGGCAAAGGCCGGCGGCTGCAGCTCCTGTTAGACCCCTAGCCTGGGAACCTCCATATGCCGTGGGTGCGGCTCTACATAAAAAGGCAAAAAGACAAAAAAAAAAAGAAAAAAGAAAGTCACTGTTTCCACTTCCGGGTTAATTTGTTATAGGGCTCTCTCCTCAGACTGTATCACTTTTACAGTTTTGAGGGGCTAACGAGGTTTTCTTCTAAGTATTCATCTACCTTCATACAACCATAGCATAGCATTTTTAAGGCAGCTCTTCTACTCACCACTGTATCATCAATGCATAGCACCTAGGCTTGATTATTCCTTTAACTGTAAACTAGAGAATCTACTGAGTTACCTTATTTTTGACACAGTGGTCTACCTGTAAGAAGAAATTGCCCTGTGAATATTTTGTTAATTTTTACTTAGTTGTTGCATTAAAAATTTGGCCAAAGCTGGAGTTCCCATTGTGGCTCAACGGTTAGTGAATCCGACTAGCATCCATGAGGACACGGCTTCCATCCCTGGCCTCGCTCAGTGGGTTAAGGATCCATCATTGCCGTGAGCTGTGCTCTAGGTCACAGATGCAGCTTGGATCTGGCGTTGGTGTGGCCCTGGCATAGGCTGGCAGCTACAGCTCCGATTGGACCCCTAGCCTGGGAACCTCCATATGCCGTGGGCGTGGCCCTAAAAAGACAAAAAGAGACCAAACAAGAAAAAATTTGGCTGAAGCTGAGATTTTTGAGCTAAGCAAGGGACCTTTCATCTTGGAGAGAGGGGTCTTGAGCAGAGGTGTGCCCCTGCCTCAGGCACCTTTACTGGGTGCTGTGGTCCTCTTGGAGCCAAGGAGGTGACCTAACCCTGAGTATACGCATCTTCCGTCATAAGGCACGTTTTGCAGATGAGGCTCCCGTTTTTCTGTGTAATGTCTCTTGCTGGGGCAAAGAGAAATCTTCCTCAGCAGGAAACTGATGTGCAGGTGCCACTCAAGGTGGGCCGGCCAGGTGGTCTCAGGCTCTGTGTCTCCCCAGAGCGCGGTGGTCAATGAGCCCGCCCTCCTCCCTGACCGCAGTGTCCGCCCCCGCAGGTCGGCGGCATCAAGCCCGGGTGCTTTAAGATCGGAAACACCGGCGGGATGCTGGACAACATCCTAGCCTCCAAGCTGTACCGCCCCGGCAGTGTGGCCTACGTCTCGCGTTCGGGCGGCATGTCCAACGAGCTCAACAATATCATCTCTCGGACCACGGATGGTGTCTACGAGGGTGTGGCTATCGGCGGGGACAGGTGATCAGCTGGGAGGCAGGGCGCTGGGTCCTCTATCTCCCCCCATCGCCGCCAAGTCCCAGGCACATAGGAGTGTTGTCTAAGTCCATAAAATGAGGCATCTCTTCTCTGTCTCAGAACTGACTTGAACGTATGATCAGAAATACACATGGAGTTCCCTTCGTGGCTCAGTGGTTAATGAATTCGACTAAGAACCATGAGGTTGTGGGTTCGTTCCCTGGCCTTGCGCAGTGGGTTAAGGATCCGGCGTTGCCGTGAGCTGTGGTGTAGGTTGCAGATGCGGCTCGGATCCTGCGTTGCTGTGGCTATGGCGAAGGCCGGCAGCTACAGCTCCTGTTAGACCCCTAGCCTGGGAACCTCCATATGCCACGGTTGCGGCTCTAGATAAAGGCAAAAAGACAAAAAAAAAGAGAAAGAAATACAGGGAGTTCCCACTGTGGTGCAGCATGTTAAGGACTTGAAGTTGCCGCAGCTGTGGCTCAGGTTCCATAGGTGTGGTTCTGGATGCCATAGGTGCAGCCAAAAATAAAAACAACAAAACCGCACAGAAAGGCGTTTGTGCTTTGGGGGTAATTCTGCTGTAGTCTGAGCTGTGGCCAGAAGGAGGCAGCAGAGTGCAGTGCCCAGCAGGGCTCACCTTGCCTAGACCTCCATCATCCTTACATAGCAAATGGCTAAAAGGTAATAACAGCCCCCTTCTGGTGGCTGGAGGGCGAAATGAGTTCCCCGGTGAGCTAGGGATTAAGGATCTGGCGTTGTCACTTCTGTAGTGCAAGTGTGATCCCTGGCCTAGGAACTCATGCATGCCGTGGGCATGGCCTAGGTAGGTAGGTAGATAGATAACTGAGACTAACCAGGCCTAGTGTTTAGTAAGTACTCGGTGTTAATTGTAGTTAATAAGACTGAAAAGTGAAACTCTTCCTTTACTTGTTACCGTAACTCACCTGGCCACCAAATGTGTGGGTGATTTCCCCACCCCAAGCAGGTCTGATTATCTGCAGACGCTGACTGGGACACCCTGTAATTTAGTTCAGCTCAGACACTGTCTGCCTAGAGGTGGCATCGTAACCTCAGGTGCCACAGGTTTGAGGCTCGGTCCCACAGGGCTCCCTCCACCCGCCCCCTTCAGATGTCAGTCCCAAGTCTGGGCCTCTGGTATTTCTGACCGCTTGCCTAGGGGTTAAGGATATTGGCCTATAAGTAGACTAGTAGTAGCCTGCCATGCTGGGACACAGCCTGACATTTTACATGAATTTTTGCTATGTTAAAAAAAAAAAAAAAAATCACCCCAGGAGTTCCTGTCGTGGCTCAGCGGAAACGAATCTGACTAGGAACCGTGAGGTTGCGGGTTTGATCCCTAGCCTCGCTCAGTGGCTTAAGGATCCAGCGTTGCCGTGAGCTGTGGTGTAGGTCGCAGACACAGCTCAGATCTGGTGTTGCTGTGGTTGTGGTGTAGGCCGGTGGCTGCAGCTCCGATTAGGCCCCTAGCCTGGAAACCTCCATATGCCACGGGTGCAGCCATAAAAGGACAAAAAGGCAAAAAAAAAAAAATTACCCCAAACAAAGTCTCTTTGCCTGATGGTTGCTGTGGGTTAGGATTCAGAGCTTGGTTGGGCAGTTCTGGCAGGTCTGGGGGTCTCTCTTGGGCTGGCCAGGTGCGGCCAGGCTGCTGTCAGCTGAAAGGGGACTAAGGCCGAAGGTGGGTTGTCCACGTGGCTGCAGGTGGTTCCTCTCTACGGGCTTCTGCAAAGGCTCCTGAGAGTCCACAAGACTCAGCAGCCAATTTTCCCCAGAGTGAGCGACTCGGGAAAGTGCCAGGCAGCTTTTTTAAATTTTTATTATTATTACTTTTTTGACTTTTTATTTTTGTTTTCAATTTTTTGTGTGTTTTTAGGGCTGTACCTGCAGCATATAGAAGTTCCCAGGCTAGGGGTCAAAGCAGAGCTATAGCTGCCGACCTACACCACAACCACAGCAACGCGGGATCCGAGCCACGTCAGTGACCTTCACCACAGTTCATGGCAATGCCAGATCCTTAACCCACTGAGGGAGGCCAGGGATCGAACCCACAACCTCATGGTTCCTAGTCGGATTCGTTAGCCACTGAGCCACAGCGGGGGAGTTCCCAGCTTTTTAAAAGAATTTGTGGGCATATTTTAAAACCACCCCATATGCATCCTCCAGGCATCCCTTATCGCTGTGTGGTGGACTTCTCTGGCCCCTTTTCTTTCTTTTCCGTTGTTTTTTTTTTTTTGGGCCACACCCCATATTTAGTCCTTCTCTTTCCCTTCCCTTGTGCCCCATTTACTACCTCCCCCTCCCCCAGTATTCCTGAGGCATCTCTGGACCCTCGGGGAGCATCCACACCTGCCAGAACCCCCACAGTGTTCTTTTTTTTTTTTATAACCTTAATGGATTTTATTTCAATTATAGGTGTACATAAACCCACAGGGTTCTTAGTTCAAGTGTGTTTCCCGCACCCAGACACGCGCCTTCCGTCACTGAGTCCTGCTTCCTCTTCCCTGCTCTCCCCAGGTACCCCGGCTCCACATTTATGGACCATGTGTTACGTTACCAGGACACTCCAGGAGTCAAAATGATTGTGGTTCTTGGAGAGGTGAGTTCCTTTATTTATTTATTTATCTGTATTTATTTATTTATTTATTTTTTAGGGCCTCAACCACAGCATATGGAAGTTCCCAGGCTGGGGGCTGAACTGGAGCTATAGCTGCTGGCCTACACCCCAGCCACAGCAACGCGGGATCCGAGCCATGTCTGCGACCTACACCACAGATCACGGCCCACTGAGCGAGGCCAGGGGATCCGTAACCCACTGAGTGAGGCCAGGGGTCGAACCTGTGTCCTCATGGATCCTGGTCAGGCTTGTTAACTGCTGTGCCACGACAGGAACTCCAGACGTGAGTTACTTTAAAAAAAATTTTTTTGGAGTTCCCGTCATGGCACAGTGGTTAACGAATCCCACTAGGAACCATGAGGTTGCGGGTTTGATCCCTGGCCTTGCTCAGTGGGTTAACGATCCGGCATTGCTGTGGCAGTGGTGTAGGCCAGTGGCTACAGCTCCGATTAGACCCCTAGCCTGGGAATCTCCATATGCCACTGGTGTGGCCCTAAAAAGCAAAAAAAAAAAACAAATTTTTTTTCTGATTATGAAAGTAATGATGATTTCAGTTTTTTTATCTTTCATGCATTTTGGTTATATATGACCGAAAGTGACAGTCCCTGGTAATCCCACTCCCTAAATGCAGGGCCTTAGAGGCTGACACTGAACACTGCTGCATTTGTCCCTAAGGGAGGAGTTCTTGCCTCTCTGTGGCACGAGCCATTTTAGTGCCAGTGGAGGAGATGCTTTCGTTGACTGGCCCCGGTCTCTCGCTGCGAGGCGGTGGATAGCTGGGTTCGGAATGTGTCCCTTGCTTGTGCCTCTGATCAGGTCTAGTCCTGAGTTCTCTCTTGCCCTTAGATCAGGAAGGGGGAGCCTCATGGACTTTCCAAGGGTGCCCACCATTCCTTTGTAGTTCTTCCTTGCGTCACCTCTCAGTCTTCCAAGCTGTTAAAGCCCCCCTTTTTTTTTAGGGCCGCACCTGCTGTATATGGAGGTTCCCAGGCTAGGAGTCGAGTTGGAGCTACAGCTGCCGGGCAAGCCACAGCCACATCAGATCCAAGTGGAGTCTGCAACCTCTGCACCACAGCTCACGGCCACGCTAGATCCTTAACCCACTGAACGAGGCCAGGGATCGAACCTGCAACCTCATGGTTTTAGTCGGACTTGTGCCACGACGGGAACTCCTCATTTTCTAGTCAAGCTGTAACTTGGGACACATGGTGACTCTGGCCCCGGCCAGATTTTCTTGCTGCGTTGCTGCCCATGGAGCAACGCGGGATGGGTTCTGCTGACTTGGGGCTTTTTTTTGCTCCCTGTTCCTTGGCAGATAGGGGGCACCGAGGAATATAAGATCTGCCGGGGCATCAAGGAAGGCCGCCTGACCAAGCCTGTGGTCTGCTGGTGCATCGGGACCTGTGCGACCATGTTCTCCTCCGAGGTACAGCTGGGACGGACCCCTCCTGGGCAGGGAGGTCAGGAGGGGGCATTCGAGTTGAACCGCGCGGCCCTCTTAAGCAGCCAGTTCTTTCCTTAAACATTTAGTACTCGCTTGGTTCCTACACGATCCAGTTGGGGCCCTGCTCGTAAGTCCAGCTCATCCCAGATCAAGGCCAGAACAGGGCTGTGAGTCCCTCCTTGGAGCTGGGAGCAGCTTCCTGCCTGGAGTTGGGATGGCTCCGTGGAGAAGATGAACTGCTTCCTAGAGGGTGGGAAGGAGTTCACTGAGCGAGAGGGAGGCCGAGGAGGGAGAGGACACAGTCCAGGCTCAGCTGGAAAGGGTGTGGTGGGCAGTTCTGCGTGGGGCGAGGTTATGGAAGAACATTCCAAAAGGAAGTGTGGCCTCCAGTGGGTATTAGATAGCAATGCCCGACTCCTGCTGGGCATGATCAGCCAGACCTCAGCCCTGACCTGCCATCCAGCTTAGAGTGCCCTGTCTTGAAGATGGCCTACCCAGTGATAAGGGAACAACCACTGGTCACCCAGCAGCTCTGAAGGCAAGGCCTGGTCCTCTGCTGTGTGTATATGAACCAGAGCTTGGCCATCCGGGCTTTCGTGCAGCAGTGATAATCCCTGTGCTTAAACCCTCACCTCTCCTTTCCAGGGAGCCTATTCTTTCCCCCTGGATTGCTTGCCTTTCCCCTTCAGACTCCTGCCCGCCTCAGAGTAGAGGTACCTGTCATGCTATAAAATGCACCTGTCCTCTGAACCAGCGGTTCCATTTCTATAATTTTACTCTGAGTGTGTAAAAATATTTCCAAGTCTGTGTGTACAAGGATACTCAGTGCCATGCTATGACAGCAGAACGTGGAAACGCCCTAAACACTGGTGGTGAGGGAGCTGTGCCCTCCTGGCACAGCCGTACAGTGGAACACCAGGCAGGCAGGAGAGGAATGATGTGGATTTTGAAATGTTGATAGAGAAAGAATTTCTGTTAGGGAGTTCCCGTCGTGGCTCAGCGGTAACGAACCAGGCTAGTATCCATGAGGATGCGGGTTCGATCCCTGGCCCTGCTCAGTGGGCTGAGGACCCAGCATTGGGGCAAGATGTGGTGTAGGTTGCAGATGCGGCTCGGATCCGGTGCGGCTGTGGCTGTGGTATAGGCTGGCAGATGCAGCTCCAATTCGACGCCTAACCTAGGAACTTCCGTATGCCACGGGTGCGGCCCTAAAAAGAAAAAGAAAAAAAAAAGAGAGTTTATGTTGAATCTAAGAAGGGGCAGGATGCAGTAATGCTTATCACAGCATCCATGTTGTATTATGAACTGTATGTGTGTGTGTGTGTGTGTGTGTCTTTTCTCCCAGTAAGTGAAAGGGGGTGGGGCAGGTTGCAGAATCCTGCCTGGCCTTCAGGGGGTGAGCCCCACTTCTTCTTCTCTTTCTTCTCCTTCTCTTCCCCTATCCCTCCTCTTTTTCTTTTTCTTTTTTTCTCTCCCACCAGCTTTAGAATCAGCTCTTGGTGGATCTGTGTCTGGGGCAGGTCATTAAGCCTCTCCTGACCTCAGTTTCCTGAGCTGTAAAATGACAATGAGTCAGGGCTGTTGCGCGGCTTGTATACGAAAGTAAAAGTCCAGCTCCCACAGATCTTTTAAATACCTGTTTCCATTCTTCAACACGCTTGTTCCACGAAGCGCTCCCTGATTCTCCTTCTTCGTGACTGCTTTCCCTTCTACCTCAACAGCCAGAAATAACTCCTGTCTCCCCTGCAGCGTTCCCCTTACCCGGCTTTGCATTGCCAGTGCCCCACCTTCCCACCCCCATGCTGTCAAGGGCACCTCTAAGCAGTCAAGGGCCCCGCTCTTCTCATTCTGGACAGGCACGCATCGTTGCCCCATGGATAGGGCAGGTCTTGGAGGTGTTTTATTTTTCCCCTTTTTTTGAAGGGGGCGGCGCTGGCATGCAGAAATTCCCAGGCCAAGGCTCCATCAAACCCGCACGGCTGTGGCCCCAGCCAAAGCAGTAATATCACCGAATCCTTAACCCCCTGCTCCACCAGGGAACTCCTCCATTTCCTTCCTCTTTCTTTCTTTCTTCCTTCCTTCCTCCCTCTCTCCCTCCCTCCCTTTCTTTCTTTCTTTCTTTCTTTCGCTTTTTAGGGCCGCACCCTTGGCACATGGAGGTTCCCAGATTAGGGGTCGAATCAGAGCTAACTGAAGACATTATCACCATTTAGCTCATGTTTTTTTGTTGTT
>PVHT021183690.1:1028647-1148379 GCA_004024745.2 Catagonus wagneri | reverse complement strand
TTTTTTTTTTTTTGCTTTTTAGGGCCTCACCCTTGGCATATGGAGGTTCCCAGGCTAGGTGTCAAATTGGAGCTGTAGCTGCCGGCCTACACCACAGCCACAGCAACTTGGGACCTGAGCCACGTCTGTGACCTACATCACAGCTCACGGCAATGTCGGATCCTTAACGCACTGAGCGATGCCAGGGATCAGACCCAGAACCTCATGGTTCCTAGTTGGATTTGTTTGCTGAGCCATGACGGGAGCTCCATGTAACTTCACTTCTCACAGCTGCTCCAAACTAACCACTGTTCTCCATCTGTCTCCCCACCTCACCCCTTATCCTGACAACTGTCCCACAGAAGGCGAAGTGAAGGTGTTTGTGGAGTTGGGCGCCAGGTTTTGTATCCTGGTGCCAGGGCAGCAGCTGTGTGACCTAGAGTAAGCTCCTGGACCTCTCTGTGCCTCAGGTTCTCATCTGTAAATGAGAGTCAGCCTCTGTACTCTTTAGAGCCCTCGGGAGGGTTGAAGTGATTTCACATGGAGCTCTGAGCGGGGTCCGGCCTGTCATCACGGCTGACATTCCCGGGGGCCTTCGTCCTCTCTCTCGAGGGACAACAGGCCCGGTAGCACCGCTGTCCTTTGCCTTCCAGGTACAGTTTGGCCACGCTGGAGCTTGTGCCAACCAGGCTTCCGAAACTGCAGTAGCCAAGAACCAGGCTTTGAAGGAGGCGGGTGTGTTTGTGCCCCGGAGCTTCGATGAGCTTGGCGAGATCATCCAGTGAGTGAACTCTGCGGAGGGCGCCACCTCCTTGTCCCTTTCGAGAGCCCCCCTGAGGCCAGCAGCCTCTCCAGAATACAGGTGTCTGATGATCCTGGGCCATCTCAGGTGTCTGAGGTAGCTCTGTGGATCGTCCAGAATTCTTTCCTTTTGGCTCTCATTTTGTTTACAGAAACAGCAGTTACAGGTCCTTCAGACTGGCGTTAAAATGTTCAGTTTCTGAGCCTACCTATTGGCCACGTATGAAAGATGAGCATAGAAACGTTTAGAAATTGTCACCTCTAATCAGCTGGCTGTTGGATGAGCTGTGGTCCATTCTCACTCCTCCCCGCTGTCCTTCCTCGGCGTCCGGATGCACTGTCCTCTAAAGCCCCGCTCAGAGAGGGGAGGGACAGGGCTTGGCTAGAACCTGTTTTCATTTAGTTCTCAAGAATCTGGAGTGCCCGCTGTGGCACGACAGGATCGGCAGTGTCTCTGCAGCGCCAGGATGCAAGGTTCAGTACTCGCCCCAGCACAGTGGATTAAAAGATCAAGCATTGCTGCAGCTGTGGCGTAGGTCTCAAGTGCAGCTTGGATCCAATCCCTGGCCCAGGAACTCCATATGCCACAGGGCAGCCCAAAAAGGTGGTGGGGGGTTGAGGGGGTTCAAGTTGTGGCTCAGTAGGTTACAAACCTAACTAACAGCCGTGAGGTTGCGGGTTTGATCCCTGGCCTTGCTCAGTGGGTTAAGGATCCGGCGTTGCCCTGAGCTGCGGTGTAGGTTGCAGACGCGACTCGGATCCCCCATTACTGTGGCTGGGGTGTAGGCCGGCAGCCGCACTCCTATTTGACCCCTAGCCTGGGAACTTCCATGTGCCGCGTGTGCCATGGGTGCGGCTCTTAAAAAAAAGAAAAGGACAAGGAAAAAAAGATTCAACTGTAAGAGTAAGCTGTTGGTAGGAAGGGATGCATAGCTGGAAAACCTGAAATTTGGGGGTTAGATGAGGATCGTTTGTGGGATGGCTTAGAGGAGCCCAAAAGAGTAAAGTCCACGTGGCTGCCTTTTCTCCTCCCTTCCCCCTGCCTCCCAGGTCCGTGTACGAGGATCTTGTGTCCAGAGGGGTCATCGTGCCTGCTCAGGAGGTGCCGCCCCCAACAGTGCCCATGGACTACTCATGGGCCAGGGTAGGTACTGCATGTGACAGAGTGTGCTCGAGTTTGTAGGTGGCCCCTTCTGACCAGTGGGTAAAATGCAGGGCCTGGGAGGGCAAGGGGCCACGTGTGTCTCCTGTAGCTGTGTGGCCTGACCTGGAAATGGGGGCCGGGGTCAGACAGCGTCCCTTAGAGCTGTTTGCACCTGCCAAGAGATTTCAGGGCAGAGAGTCCACTCTGCCCGCTTGTCTAAGGCAGGGGCATAGATGAAGAGTGACTTCTCTGGAGTCCCCGTTGTGGCTTAGTGGTAACAAACCTGACTAGTATCCATGAGAACAGGGGTTCGATCCCTGGCCTTGCTCAGTGGGTTAAGGATCCAGCGTTGCCATGAGCTGTGGTGTAGGTTGCAAATGCAGCTCGGATCCCGCGTTGCTGTGGTTGTGGCGCAGGCCAGCAGCTACAGCTCCAATTAGACCCCAAGCCTGGGAACCTCCAGATGCCCCAGGTGTGGCCCTAAAAAGACAACAACAACAACAAAATACACTTAAAAGCATTTCTTAATGTTCAGAAGGGATAATTAAGTTGATTAACGCTACCCCTGTTGTGCCCCAGCTCTGGAAATGGAAGATTTAGAAGCCCGGCCTCCTCGCACGGGGAAAGGACGTGTTGAGGGGATCCCCCATTCTCCAGCCTGTGCCTAATTACTCTTTTTTTGGGAGGGGTGCTTGTTAGCTGCGTGTGAAATATTTACACTTTTTCCCTTTGGATTCATGCTTCCATTTCTTAGCCAGGTGACCTGGGTCTGTTTACTCTGGTGAGAAGTTAAAATGAACCAATGGGTGCCCAAAGCTTATCGCAGTGCCCGGCCCCGCAAATACTCCGGAAGGGCCAGAAATAGTGCCGAGGCTGAGCGGGTGCCCTGGCATGGTCGCTTCTGTTTTCTACGCCCCAGATGATCTAAGAAAAGGGCTTTTGCGGGACCTTCTCGGGAGAACTTTAAGAGTTGTTGCTTGAGTGCCAGAACTTAAGACATCCTTGGGGCAGCGCCGGGAGAATCTCGTGCGGTCACCACAGCCCCGCTTGCCTCTGCCCCCATCTCTGCTCAGGAGCTGGGCTTGATCCGCAAACCTGCCTCGTTCATGACCAGCATCTGTGACGAGCGAGGACAGGAGCTCATCTACGCGGGCATGCCCATCACCGAGGTCTTCAAGGAGGAGATGGGCATCGGTGGGGTCCTCGGCCTCCTCTGGTTCCAGAAGAGGTGAGACGTGGAAGGCAGAAGATGGTAGGGCCAGGGACTCGGAGTTAATTTTCCCCGGACCAGGGAGTGGGGGCGGGCAGCTTTAGGGAACGTGTCCAGGACCAATCTTTATGGCCACAGTGTAGTTGAAAGGCCAGAGGAGGAGTTCCCATCGTGGCTCAGCGGTTAACGAGTCCGACTAGGATCCATGAGGTTGCAGGTTCGAGCCCTGGCCTTGCTCAGTGGGTTAAGGATCCAGCATTGCTGTGAGCTGTGGTGTAGGTCGCAGATGCAGCTCAGATCCTGCGTTGCTGTGACTGTGGTGTAAGCTGGCGGCTACAGCTCCGATTAGACCCCTAGCCTGGGAACCTCCATATGCCGCGAGTGCGGCCCTAGAGAAGGCAAAAAGATTAAAAAAAAAAAAAAAGGCCAGAGGAAAGAGGTGCAGGCTGTTCCTATGGCTTCCAAGGACAGAGGGGCCGGTCGTAACCCAGAGAAGTGGGAAGCAGTGACGTCACCAGGGATGTTGGAAACTTTTATTTTTATTTTTTTTTTATTTTATTTAATTTTTTGCTTTTTAGGGACGCACCCTCAGCATATGGAGGTTCCCAGGCTAGGGGTCGAATCGGAGCTGTAGCCATTGTCCTACGCCACAGCCACAGCACCGTGGCATCCAAGCTGCGTCTGCGACCTACACCACAGCTCACAGCAATGTCGGATCCCTAGCCCACTGAGCGAGGCCAGGGATTGAACCCTCATTCAACCCCTAGCCTGGGAACTTCCAGATGCCTCGGATATGGCCCTAAAAAGAAAAATAATAATAGTAAAATAAAGGCAGTATCTGATATTGACAACGTCCAGGGCTGCTCAGGAATCAGAAGGTTCTGCCTCGGAACCTAACGCAGTAGGATAGCATTGGACCCGCTGCCCTTTCTTGAAATTGAGGGCCTTGTTCAAGGAGGCAGGAGACAGAAGGACCATGGCCTTGTCGGTGTGTCTCGTGCTCAGCCCCTCGCCTTTGTTCCACCCCTCCTGTCCCTGCCCCTCACTCGCATTCCTCCAGGTTACCCAAGTACTCCTGCCAGTTCATTGAGATGTGCCTGATGGTGACGGCTGATCACGGGCCAGCCGTCTCCGGGGCTCACAACACCATCATCTGTGCTCGGGCCGGGAAGGACCTGGTCTCCAGCCTCACCTCAGGACTGCTCACCATCGTGAGTACCACCTTCCCGGGAGGTGAACGGCGGGGATGCTGGGCTTCGGCATCATGCCTCTTGGCCACAGCGAGGTCCTTGGAGGAGCCGTGGAGTGGGAGACCCCCGGCAGCGGGGGGGGGGCGCTGTGCGGGGCATGCCAGATGGGTCTGCAAAGCCGAAGGAGATTCCAACAGCTCAGGGCAACGTGGGCTTGCTTCTCCTACAGGGCGATCGGTTTGGGGGTGCCCTGGACGCGGCAGCCAAGATGTTCAGTAAGGCCTTTGACAGTGGCATCATTCCCATGGAGTTTGTGAACAAGATGAAGAAGGAAGGAAAACTGATCATGGGCATCGGTCACCGAGTGAAGTCGGTAAGCTATCGCTCTCCTTAAGGCACGGGGTCCCCAGGGTGGATGGGGACGAGAGAGCACTGATTGATTTGGGCATACCCAGACTCTTGACATCCAACATGCAAAGCTTGCTTGACAGATGCCAGCGCTGAGGCAGCCTTTTTTCCCATTATAATACAGATTGCCTGCAAACAGTTTTTGTCATGTTCACTTGGTATGAAAATGTGATGAACTGGAAACTTGGTCATGTTAGTTTCCCAAGTGAATCTTACAGAAGAAGGGACTCAGTCGGGTCAGAGTTAAAGGGACATAGAGGTCACCTTAGGCTAGGTAATACTGCAGGCTGCAATCACCATTTCACAGAAATCTCAGTGGCTTGCGGCAGCAAAGGTTTGTTTCTTACCTTGTATCCACTATGGGTTGGGTACATCTGTTCTCTGTCATCTCTGCTGGAGGAGCAGCCTCTATCCAGGAGGTCCTGGTCTCATGTCAGAGGGAAACAGCTATGGCAGGACCACCAGAAAGCTCTTAAAGTTTCTGCTTGGAAGTTGCATAGCTCCCTTTTTTCAAGTCACATGGAAGCCTGACACCACTGGGGCAGGAAGAGTAATAAAATCAGGGCCAGGAGTTCCTGTTGTGACTGAACAGGGTAAGGACCTGATGTTGTCTCTCTGAAAATGCAGGTTCCATCCCTGGCCTCACTCAGTTGGTTAAGGATCTGGCATTGCTCTGGCTGTGGTGTAAAGCTGGCAGCTGCAGCTCTGATTTGACCCCTAGCCTGGGAACCTCCATATGCTGCAGGTACGGCCATAAAAAGGAAAGAATTTTTAAAAGAAAATAAAATCAGGGCCAGCCCATCTGGGAGAGGCCAGGGTGAATATTCTAAGTAGTTGACAGTCTCCCACAGGGCAGGTAATCCCTCTGTGTGTTCTGGTAGTGAGTTGTATTTAGAAATCAAAGGGAATGAGGAGTTCCTGTCATGGCTCAGCGGAAAGAAATCTGACTAGTATCCATGAGGACACAGGTTCGATCCCTGCCCTCACTCAGTGGGTTAAGTGTTGCTGTGAGCTGTGGCGTAGGTCACAGATGCAGCTCGGATCTGGCGTTGCTGTGACTATGGCATAGGCCCAGCTCCGAATACACCCCTAGCCTAGGAACTTCTGTATGCTGCAAATGTGGGGCCCTAAAAAGACAGACACACAAAAAAAGAAATCAAAGGGAATGAGAGAAGAGGAGGCGGCAGGTGCTCAGTGTCCTTGGCTCCATGGCTTCAGAAACCTCATGTAGTTGGTCCGGCTGGTCTTGGTCTAGGTAGGATTTATGACTCAGTGTTAATACAAGAGGAGCAGTGATCCCAGCACCCCCTTGCTGGGTCAGTTCAGGGTAGATCCAGAGGAGGGATGGCAAAGACTGAACCAGGGATGGTGGTTCATTCTAGAGGGCACTGCATCTGGGCTTCACAGGACTTTGCTCAGCCACCCCAGGCAGGCGGCACAGGCACCACACGGGGCATCTTCCCCCGCTAGTGTCAGGCCTGCTGCCACGCCCAGGCTCTGGCTGCCTTCCTTCCTGGAATCTGACCTGATCTCGAAGGGGGAGGAGGTCGCTGTGTCATCGGGACTCAGTGGGCATCTAAACCGTCTCGCTGCCCCAATGACAGGTTGGTTGTTTAGTGTGTGGGTCTCTGAACAGAGGGTTTGTCTCCACTCATTGCAGGTCCAGAGGTTTTCCTGAAATTTCAGGCGTGCTTTCGCTGCCCCATTACCAACACGTGCTTGCTTGTTTAAAAACTAAGAACCTCCTAAAACTTGGTTACAGTTTGACTAGGTTGCTGAGCTGGTGGGCAGCTTGGCTAGCGGCTGGAACCACAGACTTCCGGTCGGAGAGTGGGCGCCCCAGCCCCCTGCTGCTCTAACACCGTAGGACCCAAGGGTAACTTACCCAGCATCTCCACATGGTTCATATCAAGTGGTTTTGAGGCTCAATAAGATATGAGAGGCTTGAGCCCCACAGCAGGGTTGCGACCTGTGCTGCATGGAGTCATACACATGGATCGGGTCCTTGAAACACACCTCCTGGGTATGACACAACCGGGAACACGCCTTTGAACAGCAGTGTTAGAGTGGGCTGCTCTGTAACTTTGGGTCACTTCCTAGATAAACAACCCAGACATGCGAGTGCAGATCCTCAAAGATTACGTCCGGCAGCACTTCCCTGCCACCCCTCTGCTGGACTACGCGCTGGAAGTGGAGAAGATAACCACCTCGAAGGTAAAAAAAAAAAAAAAAAAAAGTCCCTAATTCCCCATCAGAGTTCGAGGTAAATTTCTTGGGGGAAAATGAGAGCCAGCTTATATTTTGTGCAGCTAAAACCAGACCTGGTTTTCTGGAAATTTCTGTTTCTGTTGCTTAACCGACATTAGTGTGAACCAGGTGCTGGGTCCTTTGCTGGACCTTGAGAATTAAGTAAGACACAGTCTCTCACAATCAACTGGGATGTTTCGGTGGGAAGTTTTTCAGTGGTAGTAATAGTTCTAGTAGTAGTAGTAGTAGAAAATAACAAGGAACAAAAATGAGTAATAACGATAAGTACTTTGGATTGTTTTTGCCTCCCCAGAAACCAAACCTTATCCTGAATGTAGACGGTTTAATTGGAGTTGCATTTGTAGACATGCTTAGAAACTGCGGGTCTTTTACTCGGTGAGCTTGCAGCTATTTTCTTCTTCCTGACGTTTATTGATTTTTTTTTCTTGTTGTTTCTTCCCAACTGTAAAAGCAGGGTATGCTTATTATAGAGGATTTTTTACAACATGGAAAATTATAAAGGAGAAAACAAAAATCCCTTCTACCCCTACCACCCAGGACCCCCCCCACCCCCCACCCCCGTTTTCTACTTCGAGTGCAAAGAAAGCTAGCATCTCATTCTTGGGCAGAAATTGTACTGTGGGGAGGAGGGCAGTCACGTGAGCCATTTAAAAACTCCAAGTGGATTGTGTGTTACAGGGAGGAAGCTGATGAATATATTGACATTGGAGCCCTCAATGGCATCTTTGTGCTGGGAAGGAGTATGGGCTTCATTGGTGAGTTGGTAGTAAGAGTTTTGTTGGTTTGGGAAGGGATTTGGTATTGTATTTTACCGTGTGGTTCAGGTATACCACTTCCTTAAGTGGCCAGTTGCTATGAAAGAGACATCACCTTATCTTAATCACTGTTCCTAATCCTTCTGTTCTTACTTTAAACTTCCCACTTATCTTTATCTTGGGTCCTTTTTTCTAGAAACAGTTTGATCGCTAGCCTAGGCAAACAGAATGAGGTCCTGCAGTTCCCTTTTACCAAGACTGGTATCTACCAGTGGGATGGATCTGGGTGTGTGTGTGTGTGTGTGTGTGTGTGTGTATCTATGCTGTGCGTGTTCATTTGTATTAGTAAGATTTTCCTTCCTTATCGCCTCCTCCTTACCAAAATTTAAACTCACCTACTCTTAATGAGCAATGCATTCGCTCTATTCTAGGACACTATCTTGATCAGAAGAGGCTGAAGCAGGGGCTGTATCGTCACCCGTGGGATGATATTTCATATGTTCTTCCGGAACACATGAGCATGTAAACAGAGCCGGGAACCCTGTTACAGTAAAGTGAAGACAAGAACTCCTCCCTTGGGAAATAGCCACAGACAGCTGGCACTGGAGCTTACTTACTTAAAGGATGGGCCTAGAATGTCAACAGCTGCCTGGTGTACAGGCACCGAAGACAGCACCCCCAGGCTAACACTGTTCAATCTACACAAAGAAGCTTGATTTTTTTTTTTTTTTTTAATAAGCGTAGAAGTAAGAACCCAGCCAATACTTGTGACATTTGCTCTGCTATCTGCTGTATTTATTATATGGAAGCATCTAAGCACTAGCAGGATAGTGTTTTTCCTCATGTAGGGCATAATAACGTTGCTTTCTTTTTTGCATTAGTTAAAATGTTTTTTCCCTTGGAGGAAGGGGGTGATGTTTTTAATTTTTTAAGATCTCAAGATACTCTCCATTTAAAGGACCTCTAATATCTTGTTTTTCCATTGCGCTTTTCTTCCTCCTCATATAACCTGAAGAGCATTGTATTAATTTGATTTTTTTTTTTTAAGGATCTTTTTGTATGTCGTGTGTTAAAGAGTTTTGGTATCCTCCTGAGATGTTCTATATTGCCGACCAATGTCTCTTGGTATCAGGGGTTGGGACCATTGCACCCTTTGCCATTGTTACAAAATACGTGGAGCAGTAATTTAAAATGTAAAGTTGTAACATACATATGTTTAAAACAGAAGTGCAAAGCAAAAAGCTGTGAAATGTCTTGTCTTACATTCTCTGTATTTATGCAGCTGACTTGTCTTTTCAGTTACTGACTAGTCTCCAGCCAGTTTGCATCCGTAATCCACAAAGAGTCTGGACAGCTGCCACCTCAGTGTCTCCTCTGTATTATCATAGTTTGGTTTAAATAAACTATATCATAACAATGAAGGCATATTGCTGTCTCGTGTCATCCATATCCTTTCATCTGCGTTCCTCTGAAATATACTTTCTGATAGGTTTACTACATGTAGTTTAAAACGTGTTCATCCAGCTCTTAAAAAAAAAAAAGAATCAAGATACTATCTTCAAAAAAGCCCACACTCTCTTCTCCCTTAAATCTGTACCTCTCCTTTCTCAGTGAACCTAAGCTTTGTTCAGATACTCAAGCCAAAAGCTCAGAAGTCATCCTTTCCTTCCTTTTTTTTTTAAGTGCCCCAGCCTGTGGTATATGGAAGTTCCCAGGCTAGGGGTCAAATGGGAGCTGCAGCTGCCAGCCGACACCACAGCTCACAACAACAGATCCTTAACCCACTGACTGAGGCCAGGGCTCCAACCCTCATACTCATGGATACTAGTCGCAATGGGAACTCCTTCACTTCTTTAGCTGGTTCCCAGGTCCTGCTGATGTATTCTTTAAGTAGCCCTCTGATTTACTCCCTTGGACCACTCCCTTGCTTAAAACCCAAAGTGACTTTTATTCATCTTTTTAACAAATATGTATGGAACAGGAAGTAACTGTGGACCAAGCACTATCTATGTAAAACACTTGACAAATATCTCACTTAATCCTCACCGTGATCATCCAATGCAGATCGCATCCTGTTTTAAGGAGATAAATTAGTTAACAGATAGCAATTGCTCACCCTCATCTACTTAGCTGAGACTCAGTCTCAAGTCTTTTTTCTTTTTCAATTTTTACTCCAAGCCATTTACGTAAAGCCTTCAAATAACCTAATGTTGCCACCCAAGACACTAACAATGGGTGATGGTCTACAGTGTCTTTTATTTTACAAAACGACCATGAAAAGCATGCTACTTTGTAAGGGAGGGAAACGGCCACCCTCCCTCCAGCATTCGGTTTGACAGCATCCAGGGAAGGCAAGCGCAACCAGAGAGCAGTATTGCCGAACCTTCGAGCGGAAAGCATCGGGGTGGGCGTGACGGCGCGTGCGCAGACCTAGCGGCTGCCAGCTCCGCCCCGCGCCCACTATTTATTCCCAGAATCCCTCTGTGTCGCACCAGAACGGCCCGACTGTTCCGAGACCGCGGAGTCGGGCGCGGCGGCGTCAAGATGGCGGCAGCGGCAGTGGCGGCGGCGGCAGCCGCGGCTGCGGCTGCATCGCTTCAGGTGCTGGAGATGGAGAGTATGGAGACGGCCGCCGCCGGCTCCGCGGGCCTTGCCGCCGAAGTCAGAGGCAGTGGTACAGTGGACTTCGGGCCTGGGCCCGGTTTGTCAGCAATGGAGGCGAGCGGGGGCGATCCGGGCCCGGAGGCCGAGGATTTCGAGTGCAGCTCTCACTGTTCGGAGCTGTCGTGGAGGCAGAACGAGCAGCGGCGCCAGGGCCTCTTCTGCGACATTACCTTATGCTTCGGCGGTGCTGGCGGCCGCGAGTTCCGAGCCCACCGCTCGGTGTTGGCCGCAGCCACCGAGTACTTCACGCCCCTGCTCTCCGGCCAGTTTTCCGAGTCCCGCTCGGGCCGGGTGGAGATGCGCAAGTGGAGCTCGGAGCCCGGGCCCGAACCCGACACGGTGGAAGCCGTTATCGAATACATGTACACCGGGCGCATCCGCGTCAGCACGGGCAGTGTGCACGAGGTGCTGGAGTTGGCCGACAGGTAGGCGGCAGAGGCGGGATGCGGAGAGCAGGGAGATGGGGATGCTCGCCGACCGCGGGCAGCATCCAGGGAGGGCGCAGGAGGCGGCGAGGAAGGCTGTGCCCCGGATGGGCTCGAGTGAGCCCTGACGAAGTGCATTCGTTTGATGCTTATTGAGCGCCCGCTGTGTACTGTGGGGCGGACAGTGCGCTGGGCACTGAGGATGCTGCCGGCCAGTACTGCGAAGGCGCCCTGTCGGATTCCGGGTGGAGGGACAAAGGCAATGAAAAAGAAAGTCCGCATGTAATAAAGACTGTGTTGACATTTAAAAGGGATGAAAAGATAGTGATTGCGTAGACCTTTTTGAGGAGGTGACGTTTGACCCGACCTCTAAACGGCAAGGGAATACTGGCCTTGCAAAGATGGGGAATGACCATTTCTGGCAGATAGCGCAAAGGCCTTCAGGCCAGATCCCGTTTGGCTTAGAGAAGAACTAAAAAAGGAAAATTCAGTGAGCCTAGATCCGGTGGGTGAATGAGATGAAGGTGTGTGAAATGCGTTGGAAAAGGATGTTTGGATTTTCCTGAATAATGGGAAGCTGGATAAAGATATGATCTGAGGAGTTCCGGCTGTGACTCAGTGGAAGTGAATCCAATAAGAATTCGCTTCCATAAGAATGCCAGTTCGATCCCTGGCCTCGCTCAGTGGGTTAAGGATCCGGCATTGCAGTGAGTTGTGGTGTAGGTCGCAGATGCAGCTCGCATCTGACGTGGCTGTGGCGTAGGCTGGCAGCTGCAGCTCCGATTTGACCCCTAGCCTGGAAACGTCCATATGCTGCAAGTGCAGCCATTAAAAATAATAATAATAATCTGTTTTAAATATTTATTTAAAAAGATTCTGCTGCTCTGGAAAATGGAGGGGGGCAGGCATGGCAGCAGAGACTGGCTAGGAGGCAGGCGAATGCAGTTTGGAGATGGGGAGGAGTCTTTTGGGGCTGTATTATGTTACAGATTTGTTATTTGAACAAATACCTATTGAGTACCTATTATGCATCAGATCGGCCACCTTGTCCTAAGCTGCTGGGTATTTGGCAATGAAAAAACAGACAAAAATCCCTTTCTGCGATGTACTTACATTGATAGATGGACAATAAATAAATGAAATAGATACCATGTTCGGTGATTGCTATAGCTATTTTGAAAAATAAAGCATGGTAGGGCATATAGAAAGTTCTGGTGTAAAGATCTGTTTTTTTGCGGGCAAGGGTGGAGAGAGAATGCCTTGTGAAGAAGACGTTTTGCAAAGAACTGAAGGAGGTGAAGTAAAAAATGTTTCAGGTAGGAGACACAGGTGCAGAGACCTTGAGGTGGAGCTTGTCTGGATGTTAGAAAATAGCAGGAGATGGTGTGGCTGGCCCAAAGGGATGCAGAGTGAGAGAAGTAGGAGAGGCCGGAGGATGGTAGTGGGTATGGATCTGGATCCCATAGGACCTTGTCCTCTTGTAGGACTTGGTCTCTTATTGTGAGTGAGATGGGAAGGTTTGGGGGTAAAGGAATGATGCAGTCTGATTTGGAGAATGCTATAGTCAAGTTGAGGAAAAAAGATGGGGTTTGGTGGAAGAGGCTGCAAAGGGCAGAAGCAGAATAGTTTAGGAGGTTGTTGCAGTGGTGGTGGAAGCTTGGATTGAGAAAGGAGAAGTAAAGGTGATGAGAAGTGCTTCAATTCTGGATATATTTTGAAGGTAGAGAAGATGGATTTGCCAATGGATTTGACGTAGGAAGTGAGGGAAAAGACTGTTAAGTTTGTTTTTTTTTTTTTTGCTTTTTAGGGCCACACCTGCTGTATATGGACGTTCCCAGGTTAGGGGTTGAATCTGAGCTATGTCTGCCAGCCTACACCACAGCTCTCGACAACACCAGACCCTTAACCCAGTGAGCGAGGTCAGGGATCAGACCCGCAACCTCATAGGGTTCCTAGTCGGATTAATTTCCACTGCCCCACAATAGGAACACCAAGACTGTTAGTTTTTTGACTGGAGCACCTGGAAAGATGGGGTTCATGATTTTATTAAGATGTGGAAGACTACAGGAAAGGCTTTTGGAGGAAGATCAGGAGTTTGGTTTTTGGTCCATGAGATGTCTTCTGCTAGATTTCTGGTAGGCAGTTGGATGGAAGAGCATTGGGAGCTAGAGATTGGGAGGAAATTAGCATATTGACAGTAATTAAAGCCTAGGGCTGGTTGAAGTTAATTAGGAAGAGAGTATAGATAGAAAAAAGAAGCAGCAGGCCTGAACCCTGGTTTCTCCAGGATATTAAAGAGGAACCAGCAGAGGAAACTTGATTCCTTGGAAGCCTAGAGAGTGTCAAGTGGAAGCAGCCAATCCTGTCAACTCTGTCAGCCATAACTGATCATTGGATTTGGTGATAATAGTGGTCCTTGATGGCATTGACGGGAGCCATTTAAGTCTGATTGTAAAGAGGGTCAGAAAAGTGATACATATGGACATGTTTGGGGAGAAATCCAGGGACAACTCCTTTTCCCGTTTCTAAGGTAGGCGATACATACTGAAGCATGTTTGTGTGCTGATGAAAAATGAATCTGTGTAAGTGGAGAAACTGATGTTATAGGACCAAAGTCCTTGAAATAAGAAGGGGATAGAATCCATACTAAAAGTGGAGAAGTTGGACTGGGAAGGCAGAGTGTAGGATACAACTACAGGCAGATGGGATGGTGAGAAAATGGAGTTTCTGCTTGATGGCTTCTGAGAGCGTGAGGCTGGTTCATCTGTTAGAGGGTGAGGTGGGGTGGGGTGATATAGGTCTAAGAGAGGGAGGTTTGTTGAATGAAAATGAATAGAAAAGGGTCATTGTACTCAATCAAGCTGTTTGCTTCTGTCATGTGAGCCTGTGTTCTTTTGGATTTGCCCCTGCTCTGCTGGAGAGTTGGTTGCGGAGAGGAGAGGACATCCTAGACAATTCACTTAAAACTTTAACTTCTCTCCATACGTCAGTTGCTGAGCAACTGCCTGTGTCTGACACTGTTCTAAGTGCCCTGCAACCATCATGTGCAATCTTACCCAGCCGCTCGGAGGCAGGATTCCTCTCCCTACCACCCCACCTCCCCATATACTCTGTGTGTTGATCGATGTGCCTTGCAGGGCACTTATGACCTAAAGAGATGACAGCAAGTGCCCAACATGATGCCTGTCACATGGTACATGTCTAGTTTACCAGAGTGATCATTTTCATAGAGCAGTATTTCCAAACTCCTGTCCAAAGAAATTTGTGCCGGGTGAGCTGGAGTGCCTGCCAAAATTCGGAGGTAGGGGGTGGTGCAGCCCAGAAGTGAGTGACCCTGGCCCCCAGACAGGTTTGAGAGCTCCTTGAGCTCTTAACCGCTCTACCTTGTCTTGGTCTTACTTCTGCAATGGTGTGTTCCCTGAGGAGGGTGAAGGGAACCTGTCTTGAAATTCATCTTCACATCACAGTTAGTCATTAAGCACAATAATCATAATAGCAAATGGTTACTGAAGTGACAGAGGCCTGGGCTAAGGAAGTCATTTTTGCGTTTGCATTGTTTAATGTTCTCAGGTCCAGGGATTTTTTTTTTTAAGCAGTGGTCTCAAATTGGCCACTCTTGGGTCTGAATTTTGCCAGATTAATTTATGTGAGCAAACAACTTCTAGTCAGCTACATGACAAACCACTTTCTTTTCTCAACGTGCACCATCCTACACATGTTTTCTGTTGTTCTATTTCTTGGCTTCTTCACATGTTTGACTTTGCCTTGCCCCTCCTGCTTTAATCAGACAAAGCCCGTGAGCACCACGCCTGGGCTACTCAGCTGTAGAAAGCTCTGGTGAAGAAAAGATTGAAATATCTGACACAAAGCCTGCCCTTCCATTCCCTCTGAGATCTGACCAGACAGCCTCCCCGGAGTCACAGTTCCCCTACCTTGTGATTGATGCTTCACTGAGAGCCAGGCTGGTTGCTGGCAGGGGATTAGGACAGGATAGCAGAGATAAGTTTGGATTGGGATTTGCCTTTGCCAAGGGCAAATTAAAGTGGAAATAAAATATGGAACTACTATACTTTATTAAGGATGTGTTCTGAAAAACCTTACATAATTTAAAACACTAATTTGTGTGTGTTATATGTATTTTGCATAACATGCAATTACATATAAACTATGTGATGTAAATGATTTAAAATATATAAATATGGAGTTCGCATCATGGCGTAGCAGAAATGAATCCGACCTGGAACCATGAGGATGCAGGTTCGATCCCTGGCCTCGCTCAGTGGGTTAAGGATTTGGCATTGCCATGAGCTGTGGCTTAGGCTGGCAGCTGCATCTCTGATTCGCCCCCTAGCCTGGGAATCTCCATATGCCACAAGTGCGGCCCTAAAAAGCAAAACAAAACAAAATAAAATAGATGCTTTTTTTAGCCATACCTGTGCCATGCAGAAATTCCTGGGCTAGGGATCAAACCTGTACCACAGCAGTGATGCGAGACACAGCCGTGACAATTCCAGATCCTTAAGTCACTTAGCCACATGGTAACTCCTAAAAAATGATTTTATATATACTTTTATTTTGGTATATATGCTTTTAAACATACTTTTCAACACAGTCTTTTTTATTTATATGTTATTTTGGCCACACCTGCAGCATGCAGAAGTTCCCTGGCCAGGAATGGAACCTGAACCACAGCAGTAACAATGCTAAATCCTTAACTGCTACTCCTTCAGGAGACTCTGAGCACAATCCCTTTTAATTTGGAAGGATTTGCTTTTTTTTTTTTTCCAGGTGTGTGCATGAAGTGAGATGAAGCTTAGTTACCATTTTACGTTGTATAATTCAAAGTGCAACCACATAAAATGTGCATATTTGAAAATTATGGAGTTCCCATTATAGCTCAGTGGGTTAGACCCCAACATAGTGTCTGTGAGGGTGCAGGTTTGACTGCTGCTCTCACTCAGTGGGTTAAGGATCTGGCGTTGCTGCAAGCTGTTGTGTAGGTCACAAATGCAGCTTGGATCTGGTGTTGCTGTGGTGTAGGCTTCAGTTGCAGCTCTGATTAGGTAATTCCATATGCCACGGGTGCGACCATAACAAGGGGAAAAAAAAGGGAAAGAAAATTAATCCTTTCTCTTTTTCTTAATTTTAGGTTCCTATTAATTCGTTTAAAAGAATTTTGTGGGGAATTTCTCAAGAAAAAACTTCACCTCTCTAATTGTGTGGCCATTCATAGCTTAGCTCATATGTATACCCTAAGCCAACTTGCTCTCAAAGCTGCCGATATGATACGGAGAAATTTCCACAAAGTGATTCAGGATGAGGAGTTTTATACTTTACCTTTCCATCTCATTCGAGACTGGCTGTCAGACTTGGAGATTACGGTTGATTCCGAAGAGGTTCTGTTTGAAACAGTTTTGAAGTGGGTTCAGCGAAATGCTGAAGAGAGAGAGAGGTACTTTGAAGAACTCTTTAAATTGCTCAGATTGTCCCAGATGAAACCTACTTACCTTACTCGTCATGTCAAACCAGAGAGGCTGGTGGCCAATAATGAGGTTTGCGTCAAGTTAGTGGCCGATGCAGTGGAGAGGCATGCTCTGAGGGCCGAGAATATCCAGTCCGGCACATTCCAGCATCCCACTTCTCATGTCTCATTATTACCTCGCTATGGACAAAACATGGACGTGATCATGGTCATTGGAGGCGTGTCGGAAGGAGGGGACTACTTGAGTGAGTGTGTGGGGTATTTTGTTGATGAGGACAGATGGGTAAACCTACCCCATATTCATAATCACCTTGATGGACATGCAGTTGCAGTAACAGAATCCTATGTGTATGTTGCTGGGTCAATGGAACCAGGTTTTGCTAAAACCGTGGAAAGGTATAACCCAAATTTGAATACATGGGAACATGTTTGTAGTCTAATGACAAGGAAGCATTCTTTTGGGCTAACAGAAGTCAAAGGGAAGCTCTACAGCATTGGAGGACATGGCAACTTTAGTCCTGGCTTTAAAGATGTGACTGTTTATAATCCTGAGCTTGATAAATGGCACAACTTAGAATCGGCACCAAAGATTCTTCGAGATGTTAAAGCCCTGGCCATTGAAGACCGGTTTGTGTACATTGCTGCTCGCACTCCCGTGGACCGGGACACTGAGGATGGATTAAAGGCTGTCATTACTTGCTATGATACAGAGACTCGACAGTGGCAAGATGTGGAATCTTTGCCCCTTATCGACAATTACTGCTTTTTCCAGATGTCTGTGGTCAATTCAAACTTTTATCAGACAGCTTCATGTTGTCCCAAGAGTTATTCTTTAGAAAATGAGGAGGCAGTAAGAAAAATTGCCAGCCAAGTTTCCGATGAGATCCTTGAAAGCTTACCTCCAGAAGTCCTAAGCATCGAAGGGGCAGCCATTTGCTATTACAAAGATGACGTTTTCATTATCGGAGGCTGGAAAAACAGTGATGACATTGATAAACAGTATCGGAAGGAAGCCTACCGATATTGTGCAGAGAGAAAGAGGTGGATGCTTCTTCCTCCCATGCCACAGCCTCGCTGTAGAGCCACTGCCTGCCACGTGAGAATTCCCTACCGGTACTTGCACGGCACTCAGAGATATCCCATGCCTCAGAACTTAATGTGGCAGAAGGACCGCATCAGACAGATGCAAGAAATACATCGGCATGCCCTGAACATGCGGCGAGTGCCCAGCTCTCAGATAGAATGCTAGGTTCTCTAGTATGTGCAGCTTGAAACAGTTGTACCTGTTCCGTGAGGCCCAAGATACCCAGACTGTTACTTGAAAAAGTATGTCGATAACTTATTTTCTACATGAACTGATTATCGCCCCATATAAAGGAAATACAGTTAAAAACTGAAGAATGGGAAAGTTGAGTCAATACGTGGTAATTTTTGTTAGTTTGCAGTCTTCATCCGTCTTTGGTTTGTATGTATGTGCTAGCTAAATAAGATCTTATTAAAGATAAGTGGAAAAACCAGGTGTATAGTTACTTGGCTGTTTTTCTGCCAACAAGTTGTATAACTCCTTTGTCTTAGGGACTTATGTTTTGAACATGCTCTAAGCACCAATTTTATTTGCACATTTACTTTGGTAATCGTTTTCATTTTTTCCTAAATGGTTGGTTTTGACAAGATCAGAATTTATGAATTGAGCCCTCATCTACAGGAGGTATGTGCAATAGTAAGATTGAAATTTGAAGGAAAAAGCACAATATTTCAGCAAGACTATTTCAGAATGTTTATTGATATTTTGATGTATTTGTTTATTTTAGAAGTGCTCTTTTATTTCTAGAAGAGTCGATTGAGGAGAAATTTGTGATTGGCCTATGCTTCCTTCCGAGTATTTTTCATTTCTTTAGCAACTGTGTTACAAACTTCAAGCCATCTCTTTGAGATGGCAAGAATATTGATCCTTAGCTGATTGACTGAATACAGAGGGAGTTTCATCTGTGAAATTTGTTTCTCCAAGAAGAAAAGTATTATTAGTCTAAAGAAATCACAGGCATTGAAAAATTTAAAAACACTTCAGGAGTTGCAGGCTTGCTTTGAATAAGTTAATGAGTGTAAATAATGCCTATGACAATCGTCACTCAATGCCTTCAATTTTAACTTTTGCTCTGATGCATATTGTATGAAATCCTTATTCCTTTCTAAAGGAAGCTTTTTTAAAAAGGGGAGGAAAGTAACAATTTAGAGAAATGTTGCTAAAGAGAAGCCTTATTATTTCTCAGCCCACATTATTATGTTTTATCCAGTTGCCCTAGACTTTCATTGGAACTTTGCCTGAGCCTAAAATACTATATTTGGGCGCAAAATTATGGCTCTTAAAATTTACCACTATGGTTATCTTGTATTTATTTTATTTTTACTTTTTTTGGCTATACCCGCGGCATACAAAAATTCCTGGGCCACGGATCAAACCCACACCACAGCAGCAGCCCAAGCCACAGCAGTGACAATACCAGATCCTTAACCCACTGCACCACCAGGGAACTCCTGGATACCTTTTTTTTTTTTTTACCCATGGGTTTTTTTTGGCCACACCTAAGGCATGTGGAAGTTCCCAGTCCAGGGATCAAACCCACACCACAGCTGTGACAGTGCCAGATCCTTAACCTGTTGCGCCACCAGGAAACTCTCTAGTTATCTTTTATTTTTATGCATTCTTCTGATCCTCTTATCGGTATCCAAATTTTATGCAAATTAGCACTTAGGTTGACTTTTAGCATCAGTAAGCATAATTGATTCCTACTCTAATGGTTTCCATTGTGGGTCCAGTATACTTTTCTTATTTCTTTCAGAGTGTCTCTACCTTCTTAGACATTCTGGAATACCGTTCTAGAAGTTGAATTTCCAGGTGCAGTGATTTTTTTTTTTCTTCCCTAGTCCATTATAGTTAATCTTATTAGTAGGTGCAAACATCAAGAGAAAAAAAAGCACAACCAGAAATTTTGGCTCTTAAGGTGCTACAGGACTATTAACGTTTAGGCCTTGGATGCTATACTAAGAACTTCCTGAAACTTCAAATTGATAATCCTTATCAAACACTAAGTTTTTCGATAAATGTGTTGGAAATCTACTTTAAAACCAGTTAATTTCTACCGGAGTAGGAGTGAGGCACTGCAGGTCTCTTTCTGTGTGAGGATATGTTACCCTACCCGACCTCCACCACTTTCTTAATTTGCATTTTATTTTAATAAAAGCCGTTTGGGGAGTTCCCGTCGTGGCTCAGTGGTTAACGAATCCGACTAGGATTCGATCCCTGGCCTTGCTCAGTGGGTTAAGGATCTGGCGTTGCCATGAGCTGTAGTGTAGGTTGCAGACGCGACTCGGATCCTGCGTTGCTGTGGCTGTGGCGAAGGCCGGCAGCTGCAGCTCCTGTTAGACCCCTAGCCTGGGAACCTCCATATGCCGCAGGTGCTGCCCTAGATAAGGCAAAAAGACAAAAAAAAAAGTAAAATAAAAAAAATAAAAGCCGTTTGGATTCTGAGAAGTGCTAATTCTGAGTTGTGAGAGGTCTATGCAAGTAAGACAGAAAGTTCATTGAATGAAGTCCTCATTTCTCTCTGATAGGCATGCTAGCAAACTCCTTTTCTTAGTGTTGAAATAATTTAATAGCTCACTAAGGTGCCAGTTTCTCTCCAGAAAGGTGTGATGTAAGGTTTTTGATTGTCTTGTTTGTTTGGGGGGTGTTTTTGGTCTCAGAGTTGTCTCTGAGATAGTCATTACCAAGTTCTTTGCAGGGTGTCTTTTTTTTCACACCATGTGGCAGGTATAATCTGGTTTTGAAAACATGATTGAAACTGTTGTTTTTTAACTCAGCAGGCAGCCTAGGCCATGACTGGGAAGAAAAGGGTAAGTCCTTCCTTGCATGATGATGTGCTCAGGGTTCCTGACTACTGGATTCCTAATTTTCATATTCGAATTCACATGTGTGATTTCACATCAATAACTTGTGTTTCTGAAATATCCCAACTAACTTGTTAATAAGGAAAGAAACCAGGTTTGCTTAAATCTGTTCAAGGCTGACATTCTGAAATTCTAAACTGGGAATAACGTCCCAGAGTATTTGGAAAGGTTCCAGTTTTGACGATCATCATAAAAAGGCTCTTTGGGAAAGAAATTTCCTTCTCGATGAAAACGTAAAGATTGTGTTTGGTAATTTAAGCAGTTAAAAAGACAGCTTTAAAAAGACAGCTTAATGTGTATTCAGGCAAACCTTTTTATTGTTGTTGCTTTTTTGTTTTGTAGAAGGAAAGGAGAGGAATTAATTGTACCAAAAAGTAGTAACTATACATAGCTTTGAGTGAGCCTGCTTTTATCTTAGAGTGGCTCTCCTTTAACTATACCTATACCACCACAGTTAAAAAAAAAAATCAGTGTATGTATTGAGAATGTCAGTCGTGAGCTTAGTGTTTAAGTAATACGTCTCACCTGGAGTTGTTTGCATGATTAGTCTTGTGTATCTTGATATTCAACTTTGCTTTTGCTGTGCCAATTCAAAACCATTTTGCTAAAAACAACAACAAATCTCAAAATTCGTTGGCATCAGTTTTGTCTTGATCACTTGTTTTTGTAGTGTTTCTGGGACCAAAAAAATTTTTTGAGATCTTTTTTTAACGTAGAATAGAAGTTTGGAGCTGGAAAGGAATACTAAAAGTAGTATTTATGGAAGATTTGTGTGCTTTTGTATATTAAGCTCTTCAGGCTGCTGGTTAAGGCAATTTCTAAGGCACACTTTTTTCCTCTTTATGTTTGTTGACTAGCATAGCATGTGGTATGTTTAAATACTTCATTCTCTGCTTCATAATTCTAATATGAACACTATACTATAGGTAGACAGGTAAGCTAAATTGTATATTTTAGTTACTTGGCCTAGTCAAGCATAACCAAAGGGATGTTTTTGGTACTTGCCTCACATTAAGCTTAAATAAAAAGGGTGTATCAGAGTTCCCGTTGTGGCTCAGTGGTTAACGCATCTGACTAGGAACCATGAGGTTGCAGGTTCGATCCCTGGCCTCACTCAGTGGGTTAAGGATCCGGCATTGCCGTGAGCTGTGGTGTAGGTCGCAGACACGGCTCCGATCCCACGTTGCTGTGGCTGTGGCGTAGGCTGGTGGCTACAGCTCCGATTAGACCCCTAGCCTGGGAACCTCCATATGCCGCAGGTTCAGCCCTAGAAGAGAAAAAATAAAAAAAGGGTGTATCAGCCACATTTCATGTCTTTTCCAAATACTTAGACTTGTGAAGCAAGTTCTCTGCCTGCACTAGAAAAATAGGATGTTTATTGGTTGCCTTTTAACTGGAGGGTATTTGAGAACCAGTCTAATCTCTCCTTTCTTAATTGTTAAACACTTTGTTACAGTTCATCACTCCAGTTTGTGACTCTCTCCACAAGAGTCTATTTTTGTTTATGTTATAATGCTTACATTATAATGTGTTTTGGTCATTGGAAACAAGACAGCTCATAGTCCAGTGATGTAATACAATAACAGTAACATAATATAGTAGTCATTTTGCATCAAGGAATTTAATTAGATAGCCAAATAACTGCTCTTTGTTGATTACCTTTGTAGGGCTTTTGTCTTACCCTATATGACATTACTGCGAATGTCTGACAGTGAAGCACATACACTAGAGCACTTGTTAACTTAATCCTCCTGCATAATGCACTTGTGAAAAGTAGTGCTTGCTACATGGTTGACGATCTTATATCCATGTGCTAGGGCTCATTAAAATAAATACTTAATCAAGTTGATAACACTGAGTTTTCTGGGCTAGCAGTATCCAGCCCCTATTTTACTGCAAGTATAATCTTGACTGTCTCCCTTAAAGTCAGGAGATGTAGAATTTAGGACACTTTGAGACATTACATTGTACAATAGCTTGTTTTATGTTCCTCAAGCTATCTTGTTCTGTGTTAAAGCTACTAATTGTCTCAGTGTAATTTTAAATAAACGTATTTCTTTAGAGCCGATTTGCACTGTGATTTTTCCTTATTAATGATGCCCCACTGAATATAATTGCTTTCTTCCTTCCCTCTTACTCCCTTCAGTCATCCAACCCTTGGCTCCCTTAAGTTGAACATTTTCCAGTACTCTTAGCAAGTTTAAACACTGCATTTACTTAAAAAAAAGAATTAATTCTTATTGCTTAGACTTTTTATTAGCTAAATGAAGAGGCTTATACAGGTAGGGTACTTGTCGAAGCGGAGTACTTTACTTCATCTCGCAGTGCTAATCCCATGAAGTTGTCCCTTCTAGCTGCATACTCCCCAACGTTGGCCAGCCCTGGGACCACACAGCAGCTCAGAGCACTGCGGTAGATACTCATGTCGTGGGCATCATACCACTCGTCGGTCTTTTCATCGTAGCACTCAACATTAAAGGTGGTGGTGAAGCCATTAAAGCCACCCACCACAAACAAGAGGTCATCTACCACCTCGATGCCAAAATTACTACGAGGATTAAACATAGTGGGGATCGTGCGCCAAGTATTAGCCACTGGGCTGTAGGCTTCTGCACTCCTAAGTCGATTAGCTCCGTCAAAGCCACCTACCTGTGGACAGCAGAAGAAACACAGCTAGCTGTCAACCATTGCTTATGCTCACTGAGGACACCCTCTTGGGGGAGGGGGCGGGCACCAGTGGTTTCATACCTCCCTCTTCCACTGTCTTCCATGGGGAAAAAAAGCTTTCAGATTCTTACCAATGGTAGCGTTAAACGTATTTGCTAACAGAAAATCTAGGGTTATCATTTTTGTTGTATGGAAGACACTCACTGCATATATGTGTTCTCCATAAGCAATTACGCCTATTCCACTCCTCCTGCTTCTCATGGGTGCTATGACTGTCCACTGATTACTCTCAGTGTTGTATACTTCTGCTGTAAACAGGCATTCATTCCCATTAAACCCACCACATATGTAGACCTGTGTGAAGAGAGTTCCAAGGTTATTAAACTTGATACTTCTGGGGAATTTCCTTGTGGTGCAGCAGGTTAAGCATCCAGCATTGTCACTGCAGCGGCCCAAGTCGCTGCTGTGGTATGGATTCGATCCGTGGCCCAGGAACTTCCACATGCCACAGCCCCCACCCCCCCAAAAAAGGAAAGGGTGTGTATATGGCAGTGGTTGGGGCAGGGGACACTCCTGATGCCAGTCTGCAATCTGAGGTTTTTCCACACGTGCATGCATTGCTTTCTTATAAGTGAAATAAGGAAAAATAGTTACGAAGGACCACTTAAGTTGTTGGAGGAAGGAGTTAGTATTGCAAAGGGAGTCCTGCTACTTCTGTTTTCCATCCACCTCAAAAAAAATGAAGGGCATTATTTCTGGGCTTGTTTGCTTTCACCTCTCGTAAACCCCCTTCCTCCGGGGTCTTACCTTTCCATAGAGGGTTGTGGCACTCGCGTCACTCCTCTGTTCATGCATGGGGGCAATCAGTGTCCATTGATTGGTCTCTGGCTCGTAACGTTCAGCAGTGTTGAGACGTACATAGCCATCAAATCCTCCCATGGCATAAATAAAATTGCTGAGGACTGTCACGCTGACATAGCAGCGTCTGGAGTGCATTGGGGCCACCTGGTGCCAAGTTTTCTTGACTGGGTCAAAACGCTTAACGCTATTGAAATAGTCTACACTATCGAACCCCCCAATGATATAAATGTAACCTTTCAAATAGGCTGCCCCATGGTAGGCACGAGGACTCTCTTCCTCACAAGTGACATTCACCCATCTATCTGCCCGAGCATCATATGCTTCAATGGCATTGGTGGGGCTCCCACCACTCCAGCCACCAATTGCAAACAGGATGGCATAGGGCAGGCGGGGCCTGGTGAGGGGGTTGGTGAAGTCAGAATTAGAAGGTCCGTTCATGTTCAGGTCATACATGGCCTTCAGGGCATTAATGATGACTGGCTTGCATTCCTCACTGTCTTTGACATAGTCGTTCATCTTAACATTGTTCATGAAGTATTCAGCATGCATGAGGGCCAGGCGGACCTAAGAGGAAAATACAGAAAGTCATTCAGGGGAGTTCCCGTCATGGCTCAGCGGAAACGATCCATGAGGACGCAGGTTCGATCCCTGGTCTCACTCAGTGAGTTAAGGATCCAGCTTGCTGTGAGCTGTGGGGTAGGTCAAAGACACGGCTAGGATCTCACGTTGCTATGGCTGTGGCATAGGCTGGTGGCTAGAGCTCTAATTCAGCCTCTAGCCTGGGAACTTCCATATGCCGAGGGTGTGGCCCTAGAAAGACAAAAAAAAAATAGTCATTCAGATGAGGTAAGATGTCTAGAAAACCCATTTTCCTCAAGCCCACAGTTT
Organism: Catagonus wagneri; assembly: GCA_004024745.2. Lineage (NCBI taxonomy): Eukaryota > Metazoa > Chordata > Mammalia > Artiodactyla > Tayassuidae > Catagonus > Catagonus wagneri. The sequence continues at coordinate 1,123,689 of PVHT021183690.1, read as the reverse complement.
TACAGTCTACCTCTGAACTGTAGTAGGATCATGTTTTTATAATTAACTCACAGTTTAAATATTTGTTTTCTGGAGGTGGTATACATTTGGATGCTGAGAACGAGCTAGATAGAAGTCATTTCAAATGGTCACAGAGCTAGCCCATTCCTTGGCTACTGGATGGAACTATTAGACCAGAAAAAGTTGTAGTCATCGTTCAGGGGTTGAATTATCTGTCTTTATGTGTAAAATAACATGAATTAGTACCAAATGGCTACAATTGAGTGCAGTACTCAAAGTCTGCAATTGTAGTCCAACTCCTATCTTGTTTGGGGAAACTGACAGAAGGAAAAGGGTGAGGAGTTCCTGTTGTGGCTCAGCGGAAATGGGTCTAACTAGCATCCGTGACGACACAGTTTCAATCCCTGGCCTCGCTCAGTGGGTTAAGGATCCAGCGTTGCCATGAGCTGTGCTGTAGGTTGCAGATGTGGCCTGGATCCCGTGTTGCTGTGGCTGTGGCATAGCCAGCGCTACAGCTCCGATTCCACCCCTAGCCTGGAATCTCCATGGTCCTAAAAAGACGGAAAAAAAGAGGAAGAAGGAAAAGGGTGAAAGGAAGACCCTTTGGAATTTGTTTGAAGGCCCGCCTGCCCTCTCCTTGCTCCACTACCATGGAGAATTTTGGTCAAAAAGAATAAAACTGGCATAGAAAGAAATAGCAATGCTACGGGCAGAGAAAATTACAGAATTCCAGAGACTAGCAGGAGATGCCTTCTATATAAGTATATGTACTTATATGTCTAAGTACAGCCGTGGAGGAGTTCCTGTTGTGGTTCAGCAGTAATAAATCCAACTAGTATACATGAGGATCCGGGTAAGATCCCTGGCCCCACTCTGTGGGTTAAGGATCTGGCGTTTCTGTGAGCTGAGGTATAGGTTACAGATGTAGCTTGGATCCCACCTTGCTGTGGCTGTGGTGTAGGCAAGTAGCTGCAGCTCCAATTCTCCCCTAGCCTGGGAACTTGCATACGCCCTGGGTGCAGCCCTAAAAAGACACACACACGTACACACACACACCTAGGAATCTGTCAAACATCTGAGTATGGCTCTTTTTTTCTTTTTTTTCTTTTTTTTTTTTTGCTTTTTAGGGCCCCATCATCTGCGACCTACACCACAGCTCACGGCAATGCCAGATCCTTAACCAACCCACTGAGTGAGGCCAGGGGTTGACCCCGCAACCTCATGGTTACTAGTTGGATTCGTTTTTGCTGCGCCACAATGGGAATTCCTGAGTATAGCTCTTAGTACAATCCCTCTGGGATAAATGAATCAAAAGTGAGGCCCGCCTGCCCTCAAGCAGCATCCCCACAAAAAATAACTAAATGACCTTGGGAAGCAAAACTGAAATATGCTGCTTCCTATTTTGGGGGTCATGAGAAATCCATTTTAAAATGGCCTCAAATACAGCATCTTCCTGTTTGACGTTGAGCTCATCTTTCTCAATGATATCCTTAAGTTCGGTGACTGAGAGCTCTAAAAACTCTGCTGAAACTTTCACCATCTCCTCAAAGTTGTGCAGGATGAACATGTAGGCCCTCTGCCTCAGCTCGGGGCAGTAGTAGTAGTCCGTGAACTTGCAGATGCCGATACAGTTATCCAAGCACAGCTCCGACTTGAGGAACTCGCAGCAACCCCTGACAATACCCATGATGTTAAATTGGTCTGCAGCAGCCAGCAGCTTCTCCACGTTGTTCGGTGTGATGGGGACGGTCCGGGTGTACGCGTACTCGATAATTAGCTTCATCATGTCGGGGGAAATACCAGGGATGTTGTATACCTTCCTTTCAGTGTTGTTCCAGCCACTTGTAAACAAGGCTCTGGGAAAAAGAAAGAAACTAGCAGTCACTGAAATATCACTCTCCAGTTTGCCATGCCCCCCCCACCTTTTCTTGTCTTGGAGAGTTTGGACACTGGCCACATAGTGTGCAGTGAGTATGTTGGAAATAAATTGGCCTGAGGAAGGGGAGCAGGAGGGGAGGCAAGAGAACCCTGGGAGGACTTTGACTTTGGACACTCTTCCCAAAGAGTGACTCTGGTCATATTTATTCCTATCTTCAGGATAAGCAGGCCCTTTTCCCATTTTGTGGCTGGAGAAACCGAGATCTACAGCTGCGAGCAAAACCGAAGTCTCTTCTGTCTCAGCCCATTGCCTGTCAAATTCTACCTTGCTTAAGGAAATTAAACTTGAACAAATACCCCTCCCCCTTTTTCAGTCTTTTTTAGGGCCGAACCTGTGGCATCTCGGACTTCCCAGGTTAGGGGTGGAATCAGAACTGTAGCCACAGGCCATAGCCACAGCAATGTCCAAACCATGTCTGTGACCTACATCACAGCTCACGGCAACACCAGATCCTTTGACCCACTGAGCAAGGCCAGGGATCAAACCTGTAACCTCGTGGATATTAGTCGGGTTTGCTAACGCTGAACCACAACGGGAACCCCACAAATACCCTTTTAAAACAAGTATTATTAGAGTTCCCACTATGTTGCAATGGGATCAGGATTGTCTTGGGAGCGCTGGGACACTGGTTTGATCCCCGGCCCAGCACAGTGGGTTGGGGATCTGGAGTTGCCACAGCTGAGGCTTGGGTCTCAACAGCAGCTCGGATCTGATCCCTGGCACCGGAACTCCATATGCTGCGCGGTGGCCAAAAAACCCTGAAAAATAGAAGCAAGTATTATTGGAGTTCCCACTGTGGCTCAGTGGGTTAAGAACCAGACACAGTGTCCCTGAGGATGCAGTGTCAGTCCCTGGTCTCACTCAGTGGGTTAAGGATCTAGCATTGCCATGAGCTATGGTGTAGGTTGCACACACAACTCAGATCCTCTGTGGCTGTGGCTGTGGCATAGGTCGGCAGCTGCAGCTCTGCTTCGACCCCTAGCCTGGGAACCTCCATATGCTGAGGGTGAGGCCCTAAAAAAAAAAAAATACGAAATCCTTACCAGAGACTACAAAAGACCTCTGAGATCTAGAGCAGTTATACCTCTCTGAGCATCTTTCCTCTGATTTTCCTCCTCACTCTGTTTCAGTCCTGCTGGCCTTTCTTTCCTTGAATTCACCCATGGTGCTTCCATCAGTCTTTTGCTCTTTGCTTTGTACTCTGCCTGGAAGTTTCCCCTAGATCTCCAGATTTCCCAAGGCCTCATCCTTTTGAAGTCTTTGATCAAATGTCACTTTGTCAGTCAAGTGATGATCCTATTTAAAATTACCACCCACCATTCCCTATCTTCCCTTTTTTCTCTCGCACTTATAATCTGATGAGTATTTTATCTACTAAATGCCTATCCCCCCACTAGCAGGTAAACTGTATGAGAATAGGAATGTTTATACATTATTTTATTTCTAGTACCTGTCATAAAATAGCCACTCAATAATTATTAAATGACTAAATGACTACTATTCCACAACTATTTGTTAGGTACCTACTATGTAACTAGGTATTTTTCTTGGTATTGCAAAAGACAGAAGTCCCAATATGTTTTTGGTTCCTTTTTCTAGGAAGTTTAAGGGAATATGGGCTCAGATCAAATTCTCTAGAAACAAACTCTGCACACCTACAGCCTCTGGGCCAAAATCAGCCCAATTCTTGTATTTGTACTTCCCCATGAACTAATAATTTTCTTTCTTTCTTTTTTTTTTTGCTTTTTAGGGCTGCACCCACGGCATATGGAAGTTCCCAGGCTAGAAGCCCAACTGGAGCTACAGCTGCCGGCCTACACCACAGCCACCGCAACACAGATCCGAGCCGCATCTGCGACCTATACCACAGCTCACAGAAACGCCCAGATCTTTAACTCACTGAGCAAGGCTAGGGATCGAACCCGCAACCTCATGGTTCCCAGTCGGATTCATTTCCATTGTGCCACGACGGGAACTCCTCTTTTTTTTTTCTTTTTCTTGTCACACCTGGAGCATATGGAAATTCCCAGGCTAGGGACTGAGTTGGAGCTGCAGCTGCCAGTATATACCACAGCCACACCAGATCTGAGCCTTGTCTACAACCTACACCATAGCTCACGGCAATGCCGGATCCTTAACCCACTGAGCAAGGCCAGGGATCAAACCCGTGGCCTCATGGGTACTAGTTGGGTTCATACTGCTGAGCCATGATGGGAACTTTTTTTTTTGCCTTTTTTTCTATAGGGCCGCACCTGCGGCATGTGGAGGTTCCCAGGCCAGGGGTCTAATCAGAGCTGTAGCTGCTGGCCGACACCACAGCCACAGCAACGTGGGATCCGAGCCGCGTCTGCAACCTACACCACGGCTCACAGCAACGCCAGATCCTTAACCCACTGAGCAAGGCCAGGGATCGAACCCACAACCTCATGATTCTTAGTCGGATTCGTTAACCACTGAGCCACGACGGGAACTCCCATGACGGGAACTCTTGAAGGATGTTTTTTTTTACATTTTCAAATGGGAAAAAACAATTGTGACACCTGGTAATTATAATAAATTTAAATTTCAGGAGTTCCTCCTGTGGCACAATGGGATCGGCAGCGTCTGCAGCGCCAGGACACGAGTTTGATCCCTGTCTCGGCACAGTGGGTTAAAGGATCCAGCGTTGCTGTAGCTATGACATATGTTGAAACTGTAACCCAGACCTGATCCCTGGCCAGGGAATTCTATATGACTTAGGATGGCAAAAAAAAGAACTAAAAATAGTTAAAATTTTTGTGTGTATTTTTGGGGCTACACCCGCAACATATGGAGGTTCTCAGACTAGGGGTCCAATTGGAACTGAAGCTTCCAGCCTATACCATAGCCACAGCAACATGGGATCCGAGCTGCATCTGCGACCTATACACCACAGCTCATGCCAGTGCCAGATCCTTAACCCACTGAGTGAGGCCAGGGATTCACCCCTTGGCCTTATGGATGCTAGTCGGGTTCATTAACCACTGAGCAGTGACAGGAACTCCTTTTTAGGGAAACATTTAAATTTAAGTGTCCATAAATAATTTTATTGGAACATAGCCCTACCCTTTCATTTAGTATTGTCTATGGCTGGCTGCTTTCCCATTATAAAGGCAGAGTCGAGTGTGACAGAAACTGCATGACCTGCAAAGCAGGTCATGATTTGGTCATTTTTGCACACCCTGTTCTTGGTCTAGATGAATGAGAATTTTTAACAGGTGCTTATCATATCTTCATTGGAACTGAGTTCTCAAATATTTCATGAACAAAATAGCTCTTTCACTTCCTGCATTAGAATAGTTTTGGCTCAAACTCCCTTTTTCTTCAGATAAATATCTCCTTGGTTCCTTCCCCTCATCCCCGTCCCACCCTCTGAATCCTTGTTAATTTATCACCCTGTTTGAGATATCTCAGACAGAGGCTTAAGGGGTGGCTAAAGTGGCACTGTCATCTAGGTTTCAGTAGGAAATCCAGTGCACGTGTCCCACCTTCCCAAAGGTTGGCTTGGGTGAGAATCAAAGAAGAGAAGCACCTGGCCCACCAATAACTGGTTGAAAACCAGAGAGAAGGAGCAAAGGAACCGATCTACAGGAGCCCAGGGTTTTGACAGTGTCCCTAAACTTAAAATAATGGGGTGGGACATATGAAATGAACCAAAATGTCTCAAAAGGAGCCCAGTTCCCCCTTTGGCTTAGTTCAGCAACCCTGTTATACCTAAAGTAGGAACTGCAGCTACAGAGGATGTTCTTGTGGGCATTGAACTCAAAGCCATTGACCTTGATGACCACGTCGCAGAGCTTGCCCTCTAGCCTAAGCTCGTTGAAGATCTCACAGGTCATCGCACTCATCTTCCTCTCCATATGAGGCTGGTGGAAACGTGTGGAGGCCGCCGCGCTCTCCATCTCCATGGCACCCTGGGATCAGCAGAGAGAGGCTGCTCTCCTAGGGTGTCGGGGAGGGTTGTGGGGGGCCCCTTTAGCCAGCTGTCGCTCCTTTTCCCTACTACATCTTTCATATAGGGTCCATCAGGCAGCCCAAGTTCCAGAATTCTGGGCCCACAGTGAGATCACTCTCAGGATTGTGCTCTCAGGTTCTGGAACTCTCTCCTGTCCTCCTTTCTTCTCCCCTCCCCCACTGCACCACTCAGGCTGAAGACCCCCTCACACCTTCCACAACCGGGAGCAGGACTGTGACCAACAACACCACACACCAGTTTTCACCCACTCTAGTTCCTGTTGCTCACTTCAGGGGCTCAGTTCCGAATCTCTGTAGCGTCCACCTGCCTTCTTCCACAGCTCAGCACTTGGCTCCCCAGAAGCTGAGTTCAAGGAAACCAAGTCAGAGGAGGCAGAAGGGAGCAGTAAAGCTGATGGACTTTCATTCTGGCTCAGCTGTCGAGGGCCTTCTGCCTCCTGGATGTGGGTCACTTATCTTCCGTCATGGGAGTGGGCTCCGTGAAGGAGGCACCTTCAGGATGTTCAACAGAACTCACTTTATGGCTCCTTCACGTCCCCTCCCATTCTGAGGCTTTTTTGTCATGCAAACTGGAAGCCTGGAAATGACCACTCAGGCTAGTGTTTTTTGCCCGAGAAAGAGTGGTACCCACGTTACCCCAGGCTCTTGGGACCCTCCCCATCTTCTGCACGGGGCCCTCAAGCAAGGCCTTCACCCAGCGCACTGCACATCCCTCGGGAGAATGCCTGCCTCTCCCCCGCGCCACCCTGAGCCCCCCGCCGCCCCGCCCCTCGCCTCCTCGGGCCCGCCTCCGGCAGCCTCGTTCCCGCCCCCCACCTCCGGGCCCGCCCCGGCCGTAGGCGACGCCTGCGCAGTGCTGCCGAGGGGGCGGTCGTTGTCTCCACGCCGCCGAGCGGCCGGCGAGCGCCATGGCGGAGGAGGTGAGGCAGGAGGAGGAGACCGGCTGGGGCGGGCCCAGACCCCCCGGGAGCTCCGAGACCCCCCGCAGGCAGCCTGGGTACCGCCGCGTCGCCGCGGCCGGTAGATGCCCAGGCCCAGCCAGAGTCCCCGCTCTACCCCCTCGCCCCCCGGTCCGGCCTCGCCGGGCGCCCCCCTGGGCCCAGAGCGGTGCCAGGGTCAGCAGTTCTCTCGGGTCTCGGGACAGGTGAGCCCCCTGATGAAGGCCACGGTCCTGATGCGGCAGCCCGGGCGGGTACAGGAGATCGTGGGCGCCCTCCGCAAGGGCGGAGGAGACCGCTTACAGGTACCGGCGGGGAGCAAGGTCGGGGCGGCCGGGTGGGATGGGGGGGTGACTGGGGAGGTGGCCTGCTCAGTGTGCCTTCCCACATCACTGAGCACACCTGCGAGCAAGACCTCAGCCCCTAGAAATGCCCAGGGTCCGGAGGGCAGGACTGTTTTGTCTTGGGGGAGAGCCCACCTACCCGAAAAACCTAAATACCAAACTTCTCAATAATGTCATGCTGTAGAAAGCATCCCATACCAGGCCTCGGGCCTTATTGTCCATACCAGCCGAGGTTGATGGGCTCTCCAAGAATGTGCAGATGTGGAGATGGGCCGGGTGCTGCTGAAAGAGTGGAAGGAGTCATGATTGACAGTCCCCACCCCCACCCTCAACGTGGCTGAGCCTCCTCAGGGTTACCACTGATACTAACTAAGACTAGTTCTTCCTTCCCTCTTCTGCCCTCCCTAGCTCCCCCAGGGCTTTGCCCAGGGCTGGGCACTGCCGGCTGGGAGCCTGTCTAGGCATCATCTGTCTTTTGCATTTTAGGTCATTTCTGATTTTGACATGACCTTGAGCAGGTTTGCATATAATGGAAAGCGATGCCCTTCTTCTTACAGTAAGTCACAAACTAGTTTGCTTTCTGGAGCTTGACAGGGTGTTGCCTTCTAAAGGGAAGTAAAAGAGGTTCTGTGTTTTTGCAGATATTCTGGATGACAGCAAGATCATCAGTGAGCAGTGCCGGAAAGAGGTGGGTTATTCCCTTCTTGGCTCAGAAATGGCTAATGTGCTACTTTAGATAGTTCTTGGTTAGGAAGATGAATTTCTTTTTTTTTTTTTTTAATTGTTCTTGTGGGAGTTCCTGCTGTGGCTCAGTGGGTTAAGAACCTGACACAGTGTCCATGAGGATGTGGGTTTGATCCCTGGCCTCACTGGGCATTGCTGCAAGTTTTGGCATAGGTCGCAGATGTAGCTTGGATCCGGTGTTGCCATGGCTGTGGCATAGGCTGGCAGCTGAAGCTCTGATTTGAATTCTAGCCTGAGAACTTCCCACATTACTAGGTTGCGGCCCTAACAAGAGGGAAAAAAAGGAAAAGGAAACATTGAGAATTTTGACACATTTTGGGCGCTTTCTGTCTTTACCGTTCTTTGGAGTTAATCTTTTAGACTAATAGTCAGGGGCCCCATTTGATCTCATAATATTCCAAGACCATGCGTGTATTAAAATTAAAATTCTTGGAGTTCCCGTCGTTGCACAGTGGAAGCGAATCTGACTCAGAACCAGGAGGTTGCAGGTTCAATCCCTGGCCTCGCTCAGTGGGTTAAGGATCTGGCGTTGCCGTGAGCTGTGGTGTAGGTCACAGACCCGGCTCGGACCTGGCATTGCTGTGGCTGTGATGTAGGCCAGCAGCTGTAGCTCCAATTCGACCCGTAGCCTGGGACCCTCCATGTGTTGCGGGTGCGGCCCTAAAAAGCAAAAAAAAAAAAAAAAATTAAATTAAAATTCTTTACTCAATCAATTCCCGTTTTTATTGAGCACTGTTGTTAACTGAGTCCGTATGAGACGTGATTCCCGAAGTGGCCCCTCTAGAGTGCAGAAGGTCCTGGTGTGTGAAAGGTAACCTTAGCCAGAGAACGTGCACTTGGAGACTCCCATGAGATTGTCCTCCTGACACTGGCAGTGTGGTGAGTTATCCCCAAACACGCTGCGTCCCAAACTAGTCTTCTAGTTCCACTTTCATGATTTTTGCCAGATCTGTGTACATTGTCATGCTTTTAAAGATCTGAAGGCACTTAACTTGCAACAGAAACAGTCTTTATGAAAACATGAGTTCGATGTGCTAGTTTTCTTTTTCTGACATTACATTAAAATGCATCCCAGGAGTTCCCGCTGTGGTGCAGCGGAAATGAATCCGATTAGTATCCATGAGAATGCTTGTTCAGTCGCTGCCCTTGCTCAGTGGGTTGGGGATCTGGCGTTGCCATGAGCTATGGTATAGGCCGCAGACACAGCTCAGATCCAGTGTTGCTGTGGCTGTTGTGTAAGCCAGCAGCTGTAGCTCTGATTCAACCCCTAGCCTGGGAACCTCCATATGTTGAAGGTGCGGCCATAAAAGGCCAAAAAAAAAAACAACCTACTAGTCCCAAAGCACTAAAATAAAGTGTTTTTATCCATGTGCTTCCCTAAAGTTGTCTTGCCTTCCACCTGAGAAAGTGTATCACATTTGGGAAAGTACAGCATTTAGTCAATTCTTAGCGATTCAGTGCTGTTGCCTGAGCTAATTTATAGCAGCATCAACACAGTTCCAGTAAGCCTGGCATCTGAGAGCCAAAGCTCTTTGTGTCCTTGATGCTACCTCACTCTCTTGGGGGGAGTGCAGAGGGATGGCGAGCTCTGCAGATCCGGTCACTCCCTCTCCCGAAGCTGCATCATCTATATCCTCATGCTGGACTGTAGGGCTCTGCTGGGGAAACTTGATGTGGACTAACGGCTTTTCTTTTCCTTTGGCTGTCACAGCTCAAAGCGCTTCTCCACTACTATTACCCAATTGAGATTGACCCAGACCGGACCATCAAAGAGAAGTTACCCCACATGGTGGAGTGGTAAGTGATGGTGGTGGTGAAAGACCCCTGGCCCTCATGATGGATTAGTCTGGAAGGAGGCATAATTTTCCTGAGCTTTGGTCAGATGCAGGCTCCTTTATTTTATTTTATTTTTTTTTGTCTTTCAGGGCCGCACCCACGGCATATGGAGATTCCCAGGCTAGGGGTCTAATAGCAGCTGTAGCCACCAGCCAGTGTCACAGTAATGTGGGATCCAAGCCACGTCTGCAACCTACATCACAGCTCAGGGCAGTGCCGGATCCTTAACCCACTGAGCAATGCCAGGGATCGAACCGTCACCCTCATGGTTCCTAATTGGATTCGTTAACCACTGAGCCATGACGGGAACTCCAGTGCAGGCTCCTTTATCTTACTAAATGCTTATCAGCTGAATGCCACTAGCCCTGCTATGAGAACACACTGTCCAGACACGGCCAGTCTACTCGTGGCTGCTGCTAGAGTAGGGGGCTCACTGAGAATCCTTGGAATGAGTTAGAAGCCCCTTAGTTTTAGGGAAAAAGTGCCTTTTTTCTTTTCTCCTTTTTAGGGTTGTACCTGCAGCATATGGAAGTTCCCAGGCTAGGGGTCGAATCAGAGCTGCAGCTGCCGACCTATGCCACAGCCACAGCAACGCTGGATCTGAGCCTCGTCAGTGACCTACCCCACAGCTTGCAGCAATGACAGATCCTTAACCCACTGAGCCCCCCAGGGATCGAACTCCAGTCCTCATGGGTACTAGTCAGGTTCTTAACCGACTGAACCACAACAGGAACTCTGGGAATAAGTGCTCTGGGGAGATAACCCCCCTAAGGAAACCAGTATCATTAGGCAGAGCCCCAGTTCTGTCGAGAGTGGGGTCACAGAGGAGGGATTCGGAAGAGCTTTGACGCCAGCAGCAACTGGCCCAGCTCCTGTCTGCCGTGCTGCTGATTCACCCTCTTCCTTTAAGGACAGCCAGGGCCCTTCAGGAAATGGCTCTGGGGGAAAGGATGGGGCCGTCTCTGTCAGTTATTTCAGAGGGGCCTCGGCCCCGAGGTAGGGAAGGACACTTTACTTAGTGTTTGAATTTGGGGTTTTGTGAGATGTCTGTTTCCAGGTGGACCAAAGCACACAATCTCCTGTGCCAGCAGAAGATTCAGAAGTTTCAAATAACCCAGGTGGTGAGAGAGTCCAGCGCCATGCTTAGGTGAGCTGCCTGCTCTGGTGAACCCTGCTGCCAGACTGTGTGGGACAGCTTTGCTCATAGAAGAGAGGCCGGGACGGAGTGGAAAGGACTTAGTTGCTTGGAGAGTCAGAGGAGATCTAACACCGCTGGTGACTGCTGTGGAGGTCTTGCTTTTCCTCTCTGGACACAACCAGAGGGTTTTCTACTCCTGGGTGTGGCCTAGGACACAGTGTGCTGATGGTGGATATGGTGTGGCTATGACCAGGGTTCCATCTCCTAGAACAGACAGCGTCTAGCTCTTTTTTCCCAATAAGAAAAAGACTTTTGGGGTTCCCCTGGTGACTGCTGCTCTTTTTTGTTTGTTTGTTTTGCCTTTTAGGGCTGTACCTGCGTCATATGGAAGTTCCCAGGCTAGGGGTCGAATTGGAGCTGCAGGTACCAGCCGGCACCGTAGTCACAGCAACGCTGGATCCTAAACCCACTAAGCAATGCCAAGGATTGAACTTGAATCCTCATGGATACTAGTCAGGTTTGTAATCTTCTGAGCCACAGTGGGAACTCCCGTAACTGGTGTTCTTTATCCAGACATGGGAGTTGGGCCTAGGGTCGAATCGGAGCTACAGCCGCTGGCCCATGCCACAGCAACGTAGATGCGAGCCATGTCTGTGACCTACACCACAGCTCACGGCAACACTGGATCCTTAACCCACTGATCGAGGCCAAGGATCGAACCTGCAACCTCATGGTTCCTAGTCAGATTCGTTTCCACTGTACTATGATGGGAGCTCCCTGGAGCGTTCTTTACTGGAGGAGGGGTGGGGGCACATGGAGGAAGGAGTCAGTGTGGGAGAGGGGCTAGCTCACGGAAAGTCAGGAGAATAGACACATGCAGTCCCAGTAAGTGACAGGCGGATTTGGGGTGTTCCCCAGTGAAACTGCCCTGGGAGAGCTGCCTGGTTATAATTTGCTCTGGCAGAATAATCCAGAAACAAACAAATATGGGCTCATTTATATGAAGTTCAGGGGCAGGCAAAGGTAATCAGTGGTGATGATTAGGGTGATGGCCTTGACAGGGAAGGGACATGAAGGAACCTTGATCTGCTGAGTAATTACATAGGTGTAGACATATGTAAATGTTAATTGAGCTGAACACTTAAGATTGGTGCTCTTTAAGCATTTATTCGATGTATTTTATGCCTCAGTTTAAAATGTTTTTGGAGTTCCCTTCGTGGCTCAGTGGTTAAGGGACCTGACTAGCATCCATGAGAACCTGGGTTCGATCCCTGGCTTCGCTCAGTGGTTTAAGGATCTGGCATTGCCGTGAGCTATGGTGTGGGTCACAGATGGGGCTCGGCTCCTGCATTGCTGTGACTGTGGTGTAGGCTGGTAGCTGTAGCTCCGATTTGACCCCTAGCCTGGGAGCCTCCATGTGCTGCAGGTGCGGCCCTGAAATAGCCAAAAACAAAAAAAGGTTTTAAAAATAGAATTAAGAACAGTGGCAGAGGCCATTTCAGACGATTCATCTCTTTCAGGGATGGATACAAGACGTTCTTCCACACCCTCTCCCAGAACAACATTCCCCTGTTCATCTTTTCCGCGGGCATTGGTGATGTCCTGGAAGAAATTATCCGGCAGAAGAAAGTGTTCCACCCCAACGTTCACGTTGTGTCTAACTACATGGAGTTCGATGAAGATGTGAGCCACATCTCATTTGGGCCAGGACGGGGGGCGGGGGGACCACCAGCTAGGGCGCCCCACCCTAAATGTTATCCCTGATGGGGGGAAGAAAGGGGAGGGGAAGGCATGCTGGCTTCTTTGCAGCTATTTATCTGTTGATGCCAGCTAAAGACAGTTGCTTTTGAAGGACGCATTCTGGGGCGTTTGGCCAACAGTCAGCTCTGTGCCAGACAGGACCTAGTTTCAGGGTCAGCCACTCCGCGTGTCACTCTCCTGGGCCAGGTGCCTTCCTAGGTACTTAAGGGCCTGGACTTGGACTTATTTTTCTTTTTTCTTTTTCTTTCCTTTTTTGCTTTTTATAGCCGTACCTGTGGCATATGGAAGTTCCCAGGCTAGGGGTCGAGTCAGAGCTGCAGCCGCCAGCCTATACCACAGCCGCAGCAACGCTGGATCATTAACCCACTGAGCGAGGCCAGGGATCAAACCTGCATCCTCATGGATCCTAGTTGGGTTTGTTACCTCTGAGCCATGATGGGAACTCCCTGGGCTTGTTTTTTTGAGCCAGAAGTGGGCTACTCTGACTCACCCATGCTCTGGCTTCTTCCCCTTAAAACCTTCATCCCTTTGACCTGCGGTTAAATTGTGGCCCGTGGCTGAGGTCAGCACACACGTAGCCAGGGCAGTGCTTGTATCACGGGCTTCATGCTCCCCCCAGAGAGGTGATCAACAGTATTTGATGGTCCCTGTTTGTGTAAACCAGAGCTTGTAAGCTTTTTCTGCAAAAGACCAGGTAACAAATATCTTAGGCTTTGTGGGCAATGTGATCACTGTCACAAATACTCTGTCACAACTACTCTGTCACACAGAAAGGTAGCCATAGACTGTAACAAATATGTCCAGCTGTGTTCTAGTAAAACTTCATTTGCAAAAATAGGCCAAATCTAGCCCCTGGGCCCTAGCTTGCTGACCCCTAGTGTCCACTGCCACGAAGTTTGGCATTATCTTTGGCTTTCAGGATCCTGTTTCCTCAGTGGCAGAGACAGTGGAAAACTGGCCCTAGAGAGGTCCCCTGTAGCCCTTCTGTCTCTCTTATTTAGGGTTTCCTAAAGGGATTCAAGGGCCAGCTCATACACACCTACAACAAGAACAGCTCCGTGTGTGAGAATTCTGGTTACTTCCAGCAGCTTCAGGGCAAAACCAACATCCTCCTGCTGGGAGACTCCCTGGGGGACCTCACTATGGCCGATGGGGTTCCCGGTGTGGAGAACATTCTCAGGATTGGCTTCCTAAACGACAAGGTAGGTAGGGGATCTGGGCGCTTAGATTCCTGTTAACATGTGCTATTGAACACCTGTGGGCCAGGCCCTGGGTGAAGTATTAGGGGTCAGACATAAGCCAGAGTCTCCTAGGAAACGAAAGAGATGCCCAGTGGTTCCAGCTGTGTGCACCACACGTGGCGTGACCCGCAGGTCAGAGCACGTCATCAGCACATACACTTACTGAGTGCTCACTGTGTGCCAGGCCCTGCTTACTCTGTACGGTCATACTTTGATGTCGTGACTCTTAGACCCAATTTATAAATAAGGAAACTGAGGCCAGGGGGTTAAGTAACCTGCCCAAAGTGACATGGTTTAGAAAGTCCTCCTCAGTCGTACCTGTAAAGCATGATTGAAATGGAAGACGTTGGTTTTCAGGATGTGGGTTTACAATTTAGAGAAGGAAAACAAAAGGACAGACCAGAGGTTGATGGGGTGAAAACATGGTCATGGATGGTCATTATATGGGGGCAGGCTGAAAGGCCAGCCATCCCCACCCTCAGCCAGCAGGGACTGAAGCCTTGTGAAAATTCAGTCCAGACAGATTAGAGGCAACATCTGGTTTTTTTGTTTCTAATCCCTGGGACTGTCCTTTTGAAGTTGACCCAAGGGTCAGCTGGGGCAGCCTGTGCCCAGGGCCGTCTGTGTCTCCAAAGGGCAGGTCCCAGGAACTTTGAACTTCTCTTGGGGAGTCTCAGTCTGAATGCCCTCCTCCCCAGCCCCAGGTGCTCTGCAGGGGCTGAGGGCAGAGTGTTTGGGGGACTCTCGGTCTCTGCTCCCTGGGCAGGTGGAGGAGTGGCGGGAGCGGTACATGGACTCCTATGACATCGTGCTGGAGAAGGACGAGACGCTGGATGTGGTCAACGGGCTGCTGCAGCACATCCTGCAGCAGGAGGACTGGACAGAGATGCAGGGCCCCTGAGGGCAGGTGCGAGGCCAAGGCTCTTGGGGCTGTGATGAGGAGGGCGCCTCCACAGAAGCTGCCCCTGCTCTGCGCGCTGCTCCGCCCTGTATGTGCAGAGCAGAGACGAGTCCTGAGCAGCTGGAGCTGCTGGCCCTCGCCCCTCCTCCTTTCCCTGGCTCCTTCATTTGCATTCTCCAGAGGCTTGAGGGAGCCTTGCCAGGAGGGCAGCAAAAAGCATTCCAGATGAACTGTGGACTTACATGGCGATAGCACTTTGGAGTCATTTAGTCCAGGGAATTTTTTGTCCAGAAGTTTTCAGCACGGGAAACTATTCTTCAAACAAGTCTGATATGTGAAACAGACCAAAATAAAAGAAAAAAAAAGGGACAAAACACCTGTTCTGATTTGGGGGTGATGGGGCAGGGTCTGCCCCTCCTGGCCCTGGAGGCACAGGAACCTCCAGGAAGCTGCTAGGGCTGCAGGAACACAGTTTGAAAATCACTGAATTAGCCCAGGAGACCCTCTGAGCACAGCCCACTTGTGTCTGGGGATCAGGGTGGGCCGGCAGGGTTGAAGTGTGTGTTTCTAACCTGGAGTGGTTTGACTTGATTCTCATGCAGCTGTCCATTAAACTTGAAATTCGGTCGGATCAGCTGCATCTGGCCATTCCTGTCTGCAAAGCCCCCACTTTTATTTCTTTTCCTTTATTTTGGCTACACTTGTGGTTTATGAAATATCCAGGGCCAGGGATTGAACCCACACTCCTGTTGCAGCTCTGGTGCAGGTTGCAGCTGCAGCAAAGCCAGATCCTTAACCTGCTATGCTGCAAAGCCCCCGCTCTATGTGGATTTCCCCTTGTGCGCTTGGCTTCCATCCGTCTTCCTCCCTCTGTGGGCCCGGGGCCACTAAAACAGATGACTTAAGGAGGCCGAGTTTGGGGACCTGAAGGGAGCAGGTGCTCTGGACAAAGTCACGTTCATTTCCTTGCCTGCCTGCCTGGCTGCCGAAACAGTTTATCCGCAGCTCTGAAGGGAAGGTGATGGGAGTGTTGACTTGCCTGCTGTGTGCACCCAGAGGCGTGCTATTTAATCCTCGTGGTGACCCTGCAGGAGGTGCAGGTCCACTCAGACGCCTTAGAAAGGCCCAGTCCCTTGTCCAGAGTTCAGGGAGCTTGAACCAGGGTTGCGCTATTTCTGACCAGATCTGGCCTTCTGTATCACGCTGCCTCCAGGCAGGCTTATTGCAGGTTTGGCCGGGGGTTATCATCAGAGGCTGGGTCTGCAGCCACTGTCAGGCCTGGAGGTGCTTTCTGGATGCCTTGGCACCGGGGGGTCAGTCACCGGCAGCCATGGGGAGCAACTACGTCTCAGGGGGTCTTGGGCAAGAACTTGGTGCTTGTGGGGCCATTCAGGGCCAGTCCAGTCGTTTTGTCTCCCAAGCACCCCCATCCCCTCTCCTTGGGTGCCTTGGGTCATCTCCGTGGCACTGGCCAGAGTCCAGGCAGGAGGCTGAGGGCAGATGGTTTGATGGGTAGCTGAAGCAACTCCTCCCTCAGGACACCAAGAGATTTCTTTTTTTTTCTTTCTTTTTTTTTTGTCTTTTTGCCTTGTGTAGGGCCGTACCCACGGCATATGGAGGTTCCCAGGCTAGGGGTCTAACAGGAGCTGTAGCTGCCGGCCTTCACCACAGCCACAGCAACGCGGGATCCGAGCTGCGTCTGTAACCTACACCACAGCTCACGGCAACGCCGGATCCTTAACCCACTGAGCGAGGCCAGGGATCGAACCCGCAACCTCATGGTTCCTAGTCGGATTCGTTAACCACTGAGCCACGACGGGAACTCCCCTAAGAGATTTCTTTATGGCAGGAGTGAGGCACATTGGGCAGATGCTAACAGCTGGCTGCCGGGAGAGGTGGGGATACCGTGCTATTAGAACTCACCTATGGGGAGTTCCTGCTATGGCTCAGTGGGTTATGAACCTAATATCCATGAGGAAGCGGGTTCAATCCCTGGCCTCGCTCAGTGGGTTCAGGATCCAGTGTTGCCATGAGCTCTGGTGTAGGCTGCAGATGTGGCTTGGATTTGGCATTGCTGTGGCTGTGGCGTAGGCCGGCAGCTACAACTCCGATTCAGCCCCTAGCCTGGGAACCTCCATATGCTACAGGTGCAACCCAAAAAAGCAAAAAGCAAACAAATGTATGAAAGAGGAAACTGACCTGTACAGTTCAACTTAATCATTGAGCTTTACATGCTGTGTTCAAGTTTAGGAACCTTGTTTTTCCGTTGAGCTGAGACAATCAGGATCACATCTTCAGGCCTCTCCTGCGGGCCCCTCTCCGCTGGGGACACCTGCTGTCCCTCCATGATGAGGGCCCCAGTTGGGGAGGCCAAGACCAGGGGACACAGGGTCTTGATCTGACGGGCCACAGACACAGCCTCCTTCGTTCCCCTTCCTACCAACATATGGCTCTAAGGGCCTCTGCCCCAGAAAGACCACATGCCAAGGCCTTTGGTTTAGTCTTTTATTCGGCACAAAGGAGAAAGGGATCTGACACCAGTTTAGCCTTTTGAGTGTGCAGAGCTCTGCCCACCTCCCTTTCACCCCTCAGCCCGCAGGGAGCCCCCTCTCCCACGTTTATCTCAGCCCCGAACTCAGGCCCATGCAAGTAGGTTTCTTCATACCCCACCTTCGACTTTTTCCTGTTCCTTGGCTCCTAGAGAAGGCAGCCTTCTTTAGGAATGAAAGGGGACACGAAACCCAGCCTTGACCTGCAGCATCCTTATGGCACCTAAGCCACCACTGCACACACCGAGGGGCGGATGGGACAGGTGAGGTAGGGCTGCTCTCCTGAAACCGTTCCTTCTCTAGGAACCAGCCAGAGCGGAGAGGGAAGCTGGGGGCTCGTGCTCCTGGGGAGCTGCCAGGACAGAGGAAGGGGCTGCAGACGGGGGTTCGAGGACAGTGAGGAAAAGTAGAGGTAAGGGGGAAGTCTGGGGAAATAAAGAAATGGTGAGCTTGGCCTTGTCCAGTGGCTGGTGACAGAGGGGAGATCTCAGCCAGGCCCAGCAATGGCCTCAGCCAACCTCCAGATCCCACCCATCTCCAGACCGGCTTTGTAACTCCGAAACTTATAAAGAAGGGGTTTGGGGTTGGAAGAGAAAAACCGAACAGAGGTCTGTGCCGTGGATTTTTCTCTAGGGCAGTGGGAAGACCAGAGCTGTCCCCTCCGGCCACTTTTTAGATGCTTCCAGACCTCATCCCAGCAGGCGGGAGGGTGACTGTTGGGAAGTCAGCCCCACTGCCCAGCTGTCCCCCTAAAACTTGGGCCTTTGCATTTGGGCCCGGACCTCTGCCCTTCAGAGCTCCTCGTGGACCCGCTCCTGGTCTTCATCCGACTTCAGCTTGAGCTCCTCGACCGTGATCTTGCCATCCTGGTTGCGGTCCTGATTCTGGAACATGTCTCCTATGGTTTTATCTGGGTCCTGGCCAGGCAAGAGGCGTCCTTTGCCCTCGCTGACTTGGGCCTTGATGAAGGTGGAGAACTGGGGCGAGGAGAGCCAAGGGGAGGAGGAGAGTGAGCGTCTCGCGGGAGCAGCTGTGGTGGCCTTGGGAAGGACTCCGAGGTGGAGGCCAGCCAGTGAGGGTCCTGAGTGGGGCCAGGGCGGAGGGCGTGCTCGGGGGACAGGCAGCCATAAGGGTGACAGGCTGCAGGGGCCACAGGAAAAGGCAGGGACGAGGGCCTTAAGGCATAGCGACCTGCGGAGGGGCAGGAACACAGGTACAGACAGGACAGCGGACATGCA
Source organism: Catagonus wagneri (assembly GCA_004024745.2). Lineage (NCBI taxonomy): Eukaryota > Metazoa > Chordata > Mammalia > Artiodactyla > Tayassuidae > Catagonus > Catagonus wagneri. The sequence goes on along the minus strand of PVHT021183690.1, from coordinate 1,105,067 downwards.
CTGTGTTCCTGTTGGAGGCCACCGTGCAAGTTGGCCCCTTCTGGGTGACAGCACGGGAGTGGTTATTAGAAGGAGCGAACTTCTCACCCACCTCCTCCGGGGGCACCTCGCCATCCTTGTTGAGGTCCAGGTTTTCAAACAGGTTGGCAGGAGGGTCCTCGTGCCACACAAACAGGTAGCCTGTGGGCAGCCCATCCTCCCGGGACACCAGCTCCACCTCGAACAGCAGCACCGCACTGCCAGGGACCCCTCGGGCTGGAGGGAGGGAGGAGAGAAGGGGAGGGTCTGGGCCCCCTTCCTCGTGCAGCCTGCCCACTGTGCTCCCGGCCCGAGGACCTCAGTTTCCTCCCCTTGGGGCCTGGACAGTGGGGCATGGGATGTTTAAAGACGGCTTCCCTCCTCCCACCAGCTGTCAAAGCCCCAGGTGGGGACGAGCAGAGGCCAGTCTCTGCCGCTCACCTCCGCTCTCCCCGTGGGCCAGGTGTGGGGGGACCATGATCTGCCGCCTCTCTCCCACACACATGCCCTGCAGGCCCGTGTCCAGGCCTTCGATCACCTTGTGGGCCCCCAGAGTTGCCTCCTGAGGGGCCCCGTAGTCGTGGCTGGAGCAAGAGCAGATTCCCAGGTCAGTGCCCGTCCTTGTCCCCCCCCGCCAGTTCACCTCCCGTTGTCTCCAGCCGGCCCGGTTCCCGAGTCACTCCCGGTGCTGTCGCATAGAGCAGGTGCCAGGGCCCAGGTCTCTCGCTGCTCCACTTCCCTCCACTGAATGGAACCAGCCGCTCCCCCCACTGCTCGCTTCACCCTCCCTCTGTCTGCGGAGTTTCAGCTCCCCGTGCTCCCTGCACACCCGCTTAGATGGGAACCTGGGGAGGGAGCCAGAGTGTGGGTGCCGCCAGGAGGACTCCCCACGCCTGCGCCCACCCACCTGCCCGGCCCCGGCCCTGCCCCAGACCCACGAGGAGAAGAGCCTGGTGCCATCCAGCAGGGAGCAGTTGTAGTGGTAGCGAACAAAGTCCCCGAGCTTGGCCGTCTTGTTGCAGGGCTCGGGCGGCCGGGACAGTGTCTTAATTTCCACTGGATCCGCAGGGTTGTGGAAGTCGATGACGTGGACATCGAAGATCAGCACAGCAGAGCCAGGGATCTTGTCTCCTGGGGCCAGAATGGGGTTGTGGATCAGCTGGGGTCTAGGAGGGGCTGCTGCTTTAGGTCCCCACAGAGGCCCCTAGATCTTCCCCATCCTGGGGTTTTAAATAAGAATGGGATGGGATGGTTGTCCACAGAGTCACTCTTCTTTTTTTTTTTAGGGCCACACCTGCGGTGTATGGAGGTTCCCAGGCTGGGGGTCGAACTGGAGCTGCGGCTGCTGGCCTACACCACAGCCACAGCAACGCCAGATCCGAGCCACGTCTGCGACCTACACCACAGCTCATGGCAACGCCGGATCCTTAACGCACTGAGTGAGACCAGGGATCGAACCCGCATCCTCATGGGTACTAGTCGGGTTTGTAACCTGCTGAGCCACAAGAGGAACTCCCTCAGCTCTTCTGCTGAACCCTGTGGGGTGCGGAGGCAGGGGAAGAGAACGGAGGGGAAGGACATGCCGGTTGGAAAACCCTTTACACGTATATTGCAACCACTCAATAACTTACTCTACTGACCAAAGCGATTAATCCCATTTTACTAATGGGACTTTACTAAGGTGAGCACACCGAGGCCTCCGGTGAAGCTGAGACTCAAATCCAGGTCTCTGCTTCCTAGGACTGTGCTGGTTTTGTTCTTCCATAAGCACCCTCCCTCCCCAAGCTCAGGAGTCGCTGCCCGTGGAAGGTGAGAAGTAGGGGACTGTCCCCGGAGAAAAGGATGGAGTCCTCATGGCAGGAGTTAGGTGGGGGAGGCGAGTTTTGATGACGAGGGGTGACAGAGCAGTGGCTGGAATCCCACTCCTCCTGGGGGGTCAGGAGCTTGGGGAACAAGGGGGAACAAGCTTACCAGTCCCGTTCTCCCCGTAGGCGAGGTGGGGGGGGATGGTGATCCTCCGGCGCTCCCCCGCGCATGAGCCCTGCAGCCCCTGGTCCATCCCGGGGATGACGTAACCCTGCCCCACATAAGTATTGTAGGTGTGGTTGCGAGAGTAGCTGCAATACAAGGCGGAGGCCGGCAAGGGAGTCACAGGGGCCCCGCCCTTCCAAGCAGCGGAGAGCCACCCCCAGATGCTGCCTGGGGTGAGCCCACACCCGGCTCTTCCCTTGCAGCCTCGGCTCCTCCTTAAAACCCCCCTGACCTGGAATCAAAGAGGGTGCCGTCCATCAGGGAGCCGTTGTAGTGGTAACGCATGAAGTCCCCAGCCACGGCCCTCCGGACGCAGCCAGGCGGCAGCTCCAGCGTCTCCAGCTGGACAGTGTCCTTGGGATTGTGGACGTCAATCAGTAGGACGTGGAAGACGAGGGAGGCCTGCGGGGGGATCACAGTCCCTGGGGAAGGGATAGGCTTGAACCATACAAGTGGAGAGCAAAACGGGGCTTCTTGACTCAGGGAGCACCAAGCAAAAAGGTGCTAACCCTGCTTTCCAGACCACTTTCCTGTGCGTCAGCAGCCCTGGTGTTTCCCCTGTGAGACCTGGGCTGAGTTTTCCCCGGGAGCCACCACCAGCCCACACTGAGCCTTTGTGTGAATCAGGATAAAGCACTCCTTCCTAGGGAGGTCGTCACCAAGGGCTAGATTTTGTCCCTACTTGCCTGCTTGGCTAGGTATCCTTGTGCAGTACACAGCCTGAACAACTGTATGTGGCAGCCCACTTCTAGAGAATCCCCAGCTCCCCACCTGCCCTCACCATAGCCTTTCTCGCCATAGGCCAAGAATGGAGGGATGACGATCTTCCTTCTCTCTCCAGGACACATGCCCAGCAGCCCCTGGTCCATGCCCTTGATCAGCCAGCCAGAGCCCACGTAGGTGTCATAAGTGCCGCCCTTGCTGTAGCTGCAGAGAATGAGGTAGAGTTGATGGGAGAGGAGGTAGGGTGGCTCCCAGACTCCCCGCTGGGTGCCACCGTCCCCAGTGCCCCAGGGCTCCCTCCAGCCTTTACCTGGTGTCGAAAGGGGTGCCATCCAGCAGCGAGCCATTGTAGTGGTAGCGGACAAAGTCGCTATCCTGGATCATGCGGGGGCAGTGGGGCGGGCGCAGCAAGGTGGTCACCTGCACGGTGTCCGCCTTGTTCCACACATCCAGCAGGACCACGTCGAAGTAGAGGGTGGCATCCGGGGGAATGAGCCCCGCTGAGTTAGGTGCAGGCCCCCGGAGTGGGGGGCGGGGTGGAGGTCTGAGCATCCTGCCTGGCCTCCCCCTCCACCGCCCCAGTTCCCCTTCTTTGTCAAGCTAGGATCCCACCCAGGAGCCTCTTATTTGCCTTCCTCCCCGCTCAGGGGCAGGAGACGGAAACTCTAGTCCCAGACCTGCCACTATTCTGCCTGCGAGGTGTGACCCTGGAGAGTCACTCTCCCTCTCTGAACTTCAGTTTTCTGCCTTCTGGTCTCCTCCACCCGCTTTGCCTGGCCCCAGCCCTCCTTACCCACGCCGATGCTGCCATAGCCCAGGTGCGGAGGCACAATGAGGCGTCGTCGCTCATTGACGCACATGCCCATGAGGCCTCGGTCCATGCCGGTGATGAGGCGCCCCACGCCCACCACGATAGCCACCAGTGTGTGGCGGTCATAGCTGTGGGAGGGAGGGGACAGATGGGATACAGTGGCCTCTGCCTCGGCCACTTATATGCACAGGTGCACACATACGCTTATGCACAATCCCCCTGCCTACGCACAGGTGTGCTCCTCCTTGTTTCAAGCCTCCTTCCTAGGTGGGCCACGACTCTCACCTGAATAGGATGAGCTGTTACAAAAAGAAGTCCCCGGAGTTCCCATTGTAGCTCAGTGGGTTAAGGACCCAACACAGGCTCCTTGAGAGTGCAGGTTCAATCCCTGGCCATACTCAGTGGGTTAAGGATCTGGCATTGCCGTGAGCTGTGGTGTAGGTCACAGATGTGGCTCAGATCCAGATGTGTTGCTGTGGCTGTGGAGCAGGCCGGCAGCTGCAGCTCCAATTTGAACCCTACCCTGGGAATTTCCATATGCCATAGGCAAGTCTTGGAGTTCCCGTTGTGGCTCAGTGGTTAACGAATCCAGCTAGGAACCATGAGGTTGTGAGTTCGATCCCTGGCCTTGCTTAGTGGGCTAAGGATCCAGCGTTGCCATGAGCTGTGGTGTAGGTTGCAGACGTGGCTCGGATCCCGCGTTGCTGTGGCTGTGGCGAAGGCCAGCGGCTACAGCTCCATTAGAACCCTAGCCTGGAAACCTCCATATGCCCCGAGTGCAGCAATGAAAAGACAAAAAGACCAAAAAAAATGTCCCCACATGAGTCCCCAGCAGGGAGGTTATCCCCCACTTCCAACCCCTCCCCGCTCCCTGGGCTCACAGGCGGGAGCAGTCCTGGCTACTGCCTGTCCCTCATTTTGCCCAGTGAGCTGGCTGGATGTCTGGCCTGCTTTCTGCATAGCGCCGTGGTGAGAGCCCAAGCATGGCAAGAAGTGTCTACCAGTTAAGCACAACCAGAGTTCTCTCCAGAGCGAAAGCTAATACGTATTGAACCTGCTTGCAGACTGCCAGGCACTGTGTGAAATTCACTTTCATTCATCTTCTGGAGTCCTAACATCAACCTTAGGCAATAAGGACTCTCTTCTTCAGATTGTTTTTAATCTCCTCTATTCAGACGAGCAGAGTAAAGCTTACAGAGGTAAAATTCCCATGTCCACGAAAACAGCCTGGCTTTGAACCCAGGGTCTCAGTGTCCGGGGTTCTTTTTAAAAAATTTTTTTTTCCTTTTTTTAAGGCCGCATCTACAGCATGTGGAAGTTCCCAGACTAGGGGTCGAATCAGAGCTGCAGCTGCCGGCCTACGCTACAGCCACAGCAACTCAGGATCCAAGCTTCATCTGCGACCTACGCTGCAGCTTGTGGCAACGCTGGGTCCTCAACCTACTGAGCAAGGCCAGGGATGGAACCCGCATCCTCATGGACACTATATTGGGTTTCTTAACCTGCTGAGCCACAACGGGAATTCCCTTGGAATTCTTGTTCTTACCTAACATACTGCCTGCCTTCAAAACCATGGCCACGAATTTCTATAGGCTGAGACATGCATTTTGGGGAAGGGTCTAAAAGGGACTGACTTTGTGGGGTGTGGTGCTGGGGCTTCGCTGTGTGACCTGCACCCGAAGTTTAATGGAGGCTGGCATACAGTGCTGACCTGCCCCCATCCAAAAAAAAAAAAAAAGACTTGCCAGAGCATACCAAAGGCCTAGACCAGGGCAGAAGCTGGTCTCTCAAACTCCAAGGCTGGCAAGATGCAGGGCAGCTCTGGCCTGGTAGAGCTAAGATGGAGGGAGACGGGGGTGTGGGATTATTGGGAGAGGGAGGCATGAAAACCCTCGGAGGAGCCAGGGTGGCTTGTGTGACACGTAGACAGACAGGGTCCCTACACCAAGCTATGCCCGACACCCCGGGATCTGAAAATTCCCACCTGCTTTACTCCACCAGAGGGTGCAAACTTCCAGCCCCTCCGAAATAGTTCAGTTTCCTCCCTCTTTTCTAAAGGCAAAGGCACTGAAACCTGGTGCTGGAACCAGATAGGGAGTCAGGATGGATGGACAGTTAGAGGGTCCTGGACTGAGAGCAGTGGGGGAGTGACATGTGAGAGGGACAATGCCCTTCACCCCAACACTGTGGACCAGAACACCCCCCCCAAGGTCTTTAAATAAAGCCCTGGTAAGTAAACAGAGCGGTTTACCTTGGTTATCAAGCACTTTGGGGGGACAGAGGGAGCTTGCATGAAAGAAACTGCGGTCCTTTGCGAGGCAAAGGTTTGAAGCTGAGGGCAGGGATGTCTCCCGGGAGCTGGGTATCTAGGATCCTGTCTCTCCACCCAGCTGCTAAGTTCGGGGTTAGGGGGTCAGGCTGTGAGTATGAGAATGCGGACACAGCTTAAAAGCAGCAACAAGGGGACCGCAGGACCGAGGGGGCCTGGGCCGGGTCTCAGGGAAGGGAGAATCATGAGTCTGGGGGCACCCAGCCCATTACCTCGAGTCAAACTTCTTGCCATCCTCGAAAGTACCGTTGTAGTGGTAGCGCACAAAATCCCCCATCTGCACTTCCCGGGGACAGGCCCTGGGGATGTGGTACCTCTCGATGACCACATCTTCCAAGGGGCCCCCGGCCGGGTTGGCGCGGCCCAGCCCCCTCCCCACGGCCTGCGCCAGCAGCAGCAGCTGCAGCAGCAGCGGGAGCCGGCGGAGGGTGTGGCTGGGGGGCCCCGCGCGGAACATGGTGCCTGGAGCTGGGACGGCCGGCAGTGAGGGCGAGCGAGAGAGAGTCGTCGCCGCCAGCCTCTTTCCCTCCCCACCTCCTCCCAGAGCTGGCTCCCCCTCTTCCTGTCCTCCATCCCCACCCCCGCCCTGGCCGGTCCACGTGGAATGGGGGCTGGGAAGACTGAGCTGGCGGGGCGGGGAGGGGGTGGAGAGGGGGAATAGGAGGAGGAGGGCCAGGCAGATAATGTGAGAGGGAGGAAAGCACCACCACAAAGATCTCCAGATTTACTACCACCCCCACTCTAGGGGCTCAGAGATCTGCCGCCTGGAGAGGGAGGGAAGTTCGGGAAAGCTGAGATGTCAAAGGGAACCGACTTAAAAAAAAAACTTTAGAGCTTTTTTTTTCCGGGAGCCCCCCGGGTCCTAAAGCCTGGCTGAGGCACCGCTTGCATCTTTGCCTGGCAACCCCAAATCCTGGCCTCTCCAGGTGGCTGGTGAGGTACCAGAACTGGAGGGGTATCAGTGCTGCCTCCCACCCCTCCTGTCCCAGGGACAGCCTCTCCAGGGAGGCCTTTGTCCTGCAGAGGCTGGGCTGCCGGAGGACTTTCCGACCAAGGGATGGAGATCAAGCGGGAGGTGGCAGGAGTGGAGGGTGTGCAGGGTAAAACCAGGGGTGTGACTCCCGTCGCGGGCTGGGAGGGGACTTGGAGTGTCGTCCTCCGGGCTGGGGGTGGGGAGTGAGCAGAAGGACCTCTGTGATGGAGGGAAGAGCACGTTCCAGGGCTTGGGCAAAGTAGAGGGAAGTGGCACGTCCTCAATGTCTCTATTTTAAGGTGTGGGGGGGTTGTCTTTGTGTAGGAGGGGCCTTCTGGGCTCCCCACCCCCATCTGCCAAGGGGAAGGACCCCAAGGGCAGGAAATCAACGACTCAGGACAGCGCTGGGCCTTCTGAAAAGAGTGGAGACGAAGCCCTCGGCCCCTCGGGGGATCTGACTCAAGGCATCACCCTGCTCGCTGCCCCCCAGTCACGGCGCTAAGACCCAGCGGGCACGCCTGGCAGGCCCCGGCCTCGGAGCCCGCCCGCCCCCCTGCCCGCCCGCTGGGCCGGGACGCCTGTTTGGCGGAGGAGAGCCGGCCGGCGCGGAAGGGGGCATGGCTCGGACGGCGTGGGGACTGCTGTGGCTGCTACTGGGCAGCGCCGGGGCGCAGTACGAGAAGTACAGCTTCCGGGGCTTCCCGCCGGAGGACCTGATGCCCCTGGCCGCGGCCTACGGGCACGCGCTGGAGCAGTACGAGGGCGAGAGCTGGCGCGAGAGCGCGCGCTACCTCGAGGCGGCGCTGCGGCTGCACCGGCTGCTGCGGGACAGCGAGGCCTTCTGCCACGCCAACTGCAGCGGCCCCGCGCCGCCCGCCACCGCCCCCCCCGGGCCGGTGCCGCCCGACCCCGACGGCGGCCACGAAGACGAGTGGGCTCGCGAGCTGCGGCTCTTCGGCCACGTCCTGGAGCGCGCCGCCTGCCTGCGGCGCTGCAAACGTTCGCTGCCCGCCTTCCAGGTGCCCTACCCTCCGCGCCAGCTGCTGCGAGACTTCCAGAGCCGCTTGCCCTACCAGTACCTGCACTACGCGCAGTTCAAGGTGCCGGCGCCGGCCGCCCCGTCGGGTCGAGGGGAGCTCGGCTCTCACCCAGTAGCCCTCGCGCGCTCGGGGCTGCGGCCTCTGCCCCGGCTGAGCGGCTCTGTCCTCACCCCGCAGGCTAACCGGCTGGAGAAGGCGGTGGCCGCGGCCTACACATTCCTCCAGAGGAACCCGAAGCACGAGCTCACCGCCAAGTATCTCAACTACTATCGGGGGCTGCTGGACGCCGCCGAGGAGCCCCTCACGGACTTGGAGGCCCAGCCCTACGAGGTGGGGTGCCAGCGTAGGGCCGGCCCTGCTGCTTCTCCCTGAGCCCTCCCACCCATAGGGCCTGTAGAGGAGGGGAGGTGTTAGGGTGCCCCTAACCCCCCTGGCACGTCCCCTGCCCCCAGGCCGTGTTCCTCCGGGCTGTGAAGCTCTACAACAGCGGCGATTTCCGCGGCAGCACAGAGGACATGGAGCGGGCCCTGGCCGAGTACCTGGCTGTCTTTGCCCGGTGTCTGTCTGGCTGCGAGGGGGCCCACGAGCAGGTGGACTTCAAGGACTTCTACCCAGCCATAGCAGGTATCCTCCGACCCAGATTCCGGTCAGCATCCCTCTCAGCCCCAGGTCCCTGCTTCCCAAGACTCCTGCAGCTCCTTAAGGCAAATACTCGTTCCGTACTCCTTTACGGAGCGCCTACTAAATGCTTGGGAGGCGGACAGGAGGCAGGTGTAATCTGGACCCTTAGCGCCTTCAGTCCCCTGAGAGAGGCTGAGAGATCACCTGCCACTGGGTGCAGAGGGCTGCAGTGGGCAGTGTCCAAGGTGCTGGGCATCAGTACACAGAGGATATGACACCCCAGAGGGGTCTGGGGAGCTTGGGGTCTCAGGCCTTCCAGGCCGAGGGGGCTTCAGGTGCAAAGGTGCCAAGGTGAGAAACAACCTTGAGAAACCGCACAAAAAGCAGTTTGTGGCCAGACTCACCCCTAGTCTGAAGACCCCTAAGGGCAGAATCCCTCAGCTGGGGGAAAAAGGACTGGCCTGAGCTTCTTTATCTGGGCTTCAGTCCCACCTCCAAACCTCATCGGCCATTCCTTCAGAGTGCCCTGGCTTCCTCTGGCTTTGGGGTGGTGGCTGAGCTGTGGGGGTGGCCAGCCCAGCCCGCAATAGCCTTCCTCAGCATCACTCATCACTTTATACACCTTGCCTCATAAAATCAGCAAGCAGAGCTGCGATTAGAAGTCATCTAAGAGTTCCCTTTGTGGTGCAGTGGAAACAAATCCGACTAAGAATCATGAGGTTGCAGGTTCGATCCCTGGCCTCGCTCAGTGGGTTAAGGATCCGGCGTTGCTGTGAGCTGTGGTGTAGGTCACAGACGTGGCTCGGATCTCGCGCTGCTGTGGCTGTGGCGTAGGCTGGCGGCTACAGCTTCGATTAGACCCCTAGCTTGGGAACCACCATATACCGCAGGTGCGGCCCTAAAGAAAGAAAAAAAAAGGAGTTCCCATCCACTAGGAACCATGAAGTTGCGGGTTCGATCCCTGGCCTTGTTCAGTGGGTTATCGATCCGGCGTTGCCGTGAGCTGTGGTGTAGGTTGCAGACGTGGCTCGAATCCCACGTTGCTGTGGCTGTGGCGTAGGCGAGCAGCTGCAGCTCCGATTAGACCCCTAGCCTGGGAACCTCCACATGCTGCGGGCACGGCCCTAAAATGACAAAAGACAAAGAAAAAAAAAAGAAATCATCTCTTAGAGCTCCCGCTGTGGCCCATCAGGTTAAGGACCTGATGTAATCTCCATGAGGATGTGGTTTGGATCCCTGGCTTTGCTCAGTGGCTTAAGGATCTGGTGTAGGTCACAGAGACGGCTCGGATCTGGCATTGCTGTAACTGTGGCAGAGGCTGGTAGCTGCAGCTCCGATTCATCCCCTAGCCTAGAAACTTCCGTATCCCTCGAGTGCGTCTGTAAAATGAAAAAAAAAAAAAGTCATCTTCGTCATCCCCATCAGCAGGATGGCACTGTTCCACACACGTCCTCTCACCACTGTTACCTGCCCCCCAGATCTCTTTGCCGAATCCCTGCAGTGCAAGGTGGACTGTGAGACCAACTTGACCCCCAACGTGGGTGGCTACTTCGTGGAGAAGTTCGTGGCCACCATGTACCACTACCTGCAGTTTGCCTACTACAAGTGTGAGCCTCCCGGTGGACTTGGGGGGTGGGGGAGAGCCCTGCACTGGAAGCGATGCTGAGTCGTGGGATGCGGTCCCTCAGCACTGAAGACGCTGGGTGATGGGAGGGAAGGCTGCGGGTGGAGGGGCGGGCGAGAGGCTTGAGGGAGGGAACAGGGAGCAGCCTCAGGGTAGAATTCCAAGGCCTCTTGGGTAAATGACGAGATAGCCAACAACTGCACCTGCACCTTGCTTGACAGTTCACAAAGCTCTGCCACGTCTATCTCACCTGACCCTCTCACGAAGCGCCAGTAGCAGATGCAATATTGGACGCATCTTTCAGATGAGGGAACCCAGGCTTATAAGGGGGCAAGGAGCCATTAGTCACATGGCTAATAAAAAGGAGCACCAGGACTTAAGGCTCTCCTCACTTGAGGAAGGTTCTGGCCTCAGCTAGGGCTAGGGGTTCTGCGATGCAGAGATGCCAAGATTCAGACAGGCTGGAGCTGGAGAGGAGGAGCTCAAAAAAGGGGCCAGGAGACCCTTGGTGGTCCTCTTGGCAAAGAGGTTGAGGGCTGGGCCACCGGCCTCTGATTCGCCAGTGACATCATTCTCCAGCTGTGGGAGCTGTTTACCTAACCTCTCTGTGCCTTGGATTTCTCTGTAAAACGGGGATGATAATGGTGCCACTTAAATGGGTTACCCAGGGTGGGCTTAGGGCAAGTGTCTGATATTTTGCATTATCATTCGATGGGGTGAGACACCCAACAGGTATTCTGGCGGCAGCTGGGGAGCCAGGGGGCACTGGACTGAACTGGGAGATAGGGGTGGGTTAGACCCGGGTTCTCCCTGAGAGTGGGGGAGGTGCCAGGCTGCTCCTCACTCCTGTCCTGCCTGCAGTGAACGACGTGCGCCAGGCAGCGCGCAGTGCCGCCAGCTACATGCTCTTCGACCCTGAGGACAGTGTCATGCAGCAGAACCTGGTGTATTACCGCTTCCACAGAGCTCGCTGGGGCCTGGAGGAGGAGCACTTCCAGCCCAGAGAGGTGGGCGTCGCCTTCCCAGGTGCTCTCAGCAACTGTGATTTGATTTAAAATATCCTGGCCTCCTCAAAAGGCAGGATGGGAAATGATAAGAAAGAATATGGGGGGGGGGTTTTCCTGTCGTGGCTCAGTGGTTAGCGAACCCAACTAGCATCCATGAGGCTGCAGGTTCGATCGCTGGCCTTGCTCGGTGGGTTAAAGGTTCGACATAGCCGTGAGCTGTGGTGTAGGTCGCAGACGTGGCTCTCATCATGCATTGCTGTGGCTGTGGCCGGCAGCTATAGCTCCAATTCGACCCTTAGCCTGGGAACCTCCATGTGCCATGGGTGCAGCCCTAAAAAGCCAAAAAAAAAAAAAAAAAAAAGGAAAAATATGTGGACTTCCCCTTGTGCCTCAGCAGGTTAAGAATCCAACTAGTATCCATGAAGATGCGGATTCAATCTTTGGCCTCACTCAGTGGGTTATGGGTCAGGTGTTGCCATGAACTTCAATGTAGGTTGCAGATGTGGCTCGGATCTGGTGTTTCTGTGCCTGTGGTGCAGGTCTGCAGCTGCAGCTCCAATTTGACCCCTAGTCTGGAAACTTCCATACGCCGTGAGTGCAGCCCTGAAAAGCAATAAGTGAATAAAAGAATATGAGGAGTTCCCATCGTGGCGCAGTGGAAACAAATCCAACTAGGAACCATGAGCTTGTGGGTTCGGTCCCTGACCTCACCCAGTGGGTTAAGGATCCGGCATTGCTGTGAGCTGCGGCGTAGGTCACAGACGCGGCTCGGATCTGGTGTCGGTGTAGCTGTGATGTAGGCCAGCAGCTGTAGCTCCAATTAGATCCTTAGCCTGGGAACCTCCACATGCCACAAGTGCAGCCCTAAAAAGACAAAAAAAAAAAAAAAAAATGAGTTATGGTTAGAATCCTAGTTTCAAGCCCAGTCCTACAAGCTCTGTGGTCCCAGGAACACTCCTTTTCTGAATCTGTTGCCTCACCTGCGAAATGGGAGTGGTACTACCTACCTCACCAGCACAGAGCCTGGGATGCTGGAGGTAAAAAATACCTGTCTGTTCTTGCCTGCTCCCCTCCCCACCCTTGTCATCCTCACTGCTGGCCTTTGCCCTTCTTCCCCAGGGAGCCCCTAACCTGGACCAACTGAGGAAACCCCTTGGGAGTCTAGGGCGAGACGGGCAAACATGGAACACATGGTACCACTCCCAATTTCCTTGTCAGTGGCAGACATTGCTGATCGATTGAGGCACTCTTTCTCATCAAACCTTCAGAATCCTTCTTAACCCAGCACTTCCAGCAGCTATGATTTTTCCATCAGCATGTGAACTGACACCTGTTTCCTGCTCCTCAAGCTGGAAAAGGATCAGAAGACCCAGATTCTAGGTGCTCTGGCTCCTCCACCATCTGGCAGCCGGGCCCGGCTCACCTCACTTTCCTTCTCTCCTCCCAGGAGGCCGTACTCTACCACAACCAGACAGCTGAGCTGCAGGAGCTGCTGGACTTTGCCCACATGTACCTGCAGTCAGATGATGAGGTAAGTGGCCCCCTGCCCTACAGGGCTGGATGGTGATGGAGACCCCTTGATCCTCTTCCTGGGGCCACTCTGCCAATGCCCAGCCCCAGCTCCAGGGAGTCATCTATCGTGAAGCAGAGATGTCACCTGTCCCTTATTTATACCTGTCCTTCTCGCCCCACTCTGCGTTTCCATGACCCTCTTCTCTATGTCTGAAACTTGCTTCTCCTGGGCCCAGCTCGGGTTTCACCTCCTCCAGGAAGCCCTTGTGTCCTGGCTCCGTCTCCTGGGCTTTGCGGTGCCCACTCTGACCGGAGCCTCCCTGGACCACGTTATTTGCAGCCCCTGATTATCTCACCCCTTCCCATTCTCCAGCCAGTCTCCCAGAGGACTGTGCCCCAGGACAGGGATCAGGTTATTCCCAGCTCTCCCACGCCACCTGGCACAGAGCTCATGCTCCGAAACTGAGTTTGCCTGAACCCATGAATGAATGAATGAATGAATGAATGAACTCAGGGGGCCTGGAAGGAAGGACCACAGTGTGTTATCACATTGATTCTGAATGAGGGTTTGAGAGCCTGAATTCTCTGAGACATTGCTGCCTAGAGCTTATTTATCCATCCCCTCCTTTGTTCACGCCCCCTCTTCAAACTCAGTGGGTTAAGAATCTGGCGTTGCCGTGAACTGTGGCTTAGGTCACAGATGCGGCTCGGATCCAGTTTGCCATGGCCGTGGCTCCTATTCGACCCCTAGCTGTGGACCTTCCATATGCTGCAGGTGCGGCCCTAAAAAGGAAAAACAAAACAAAACACAGGGGTGGGGGGGGTCAAGTCTGTGCCAAGAGCACCCGGGGTTTAGTGCTCACCAGACTTGGCTCCATCACTTCCCATTTGGACAGCCTCCAGGCAAGTCTTAGGTAACCCTTGAACTTCCATTTCTTCATCTGTTGAATGGGAAGAATAAGGCCCATCTCACACTGTTGTGATGAGCATAAAATGAGATCCAATATGTGAAGCACTCTAGCTGGCACAGAGTAAGTGCTCAGGGGTGGCCATTTCGATGACTCTTTTTTTCTTTTTATAGCTACACCTGCAGCATATGGAAATTCCCAGGCTAGGAGCTGAATTGGAGCTGCAGTTGCTGGCCTACACCACAGCCACAGCAACACGGGATCCGAGCCGCGTCTGTGACTTACAACTAACTCAGCTCACAGCAACGCCAGATCCCTAACCCACTGAGTGAGGCCAGGGATCAAACCCGCATCCTCACGGACACTATGTCGGGTTCTTAACCCACTGAGCCACAACAGGAACTCCAAACTTTTTTTTTTTTTGTCTTTTTGCCTTTTCTAGGGCCACACCCGCGGCATATGGAGGTTCCCAGGCTAGGGGTCTAACAGGAGCTGTAGCCGCCGGCCTTCACCACAGCCACAGCAACGTGGGATCCAAGCCATGTCTGTGACCTACACCACAGCTCACAGCAACGCCGGATCCTTAACCCACTGAGCAAGGCCGGGGATCGAACCCGCAACCTCATGGTTCCTAGTCACATTCATTAACCACTGAGCCACAACAGGAACTCCAGGAACTCCAACATTTTGATGACTATTTGTTGCCTGCTGTTTGCCAGACACTGTGATTGGGGCTGGAGTAAACTGATGAGAGGCCCGGTCCCTCACCCAAGCAGCTCACAGTTAGTTCAGTGCAATGGGAGAGGGCAGCACGCAGAGCTGGACAAGGTCTCCAGAGCCAGCCAGGGTCATCAGCAAGGGCCACAACAGCAGGGACCAACGAGCTCGCCAAGCACAGGCGGGTCAAGGCGTTTCTCGGTTGGAAACATCATGAGCAGACAGTGTTTACGAACTAGCAGCATTCCCTGGGTATTTATGCTTAAAAGGTGGGCTATGCTGACAGCAGTGTTTACATCAACCCTGAATCTGCAGGTGGAACCGAATCTGCAGGTGGAACCCCGCATGCATCAGTTAGGGAGGGAGCAGTTTGGGAACAGGACTTCGGGAGAAACCCTCCAATCACTCCTGTGTGAGAGCAGGAGTGAGTCCAAGCCGGAAAGAGGTGTTTGGGGCTGAGATGGGATGGGAGGGCCTCTGGGGCCAGGAAGGGAGCTGGCCTGGGTTTGTGCCTGCTGTGGCCTGGTTTTTCCTCCCATCGCTCTCCCCCGGGGCTGCTCTAGATGGAGCTGCAGGAGCCAGAACCACCCACGGAGACTGAGGAGCCCCCATCTGATGCTGAGTTTGAAGGGGAGGGCGACTACGAGGAGAGCATCTATGCTGATTGGTGGCAAGAGCCCGACGCCAAGGGTGACGAGGCTGAGGCCGGTCAGTGACTTGAGTCCCGGTAGCTGGGTGGGGTGGCAGCCTGGGCTGGACGTGAGGGGCAGAAGGGTCCGTGCCCTGGGCAGCAGAGGCTGGGGAGTTATGTGTGTTGGGTGCTGGCATCTTGGCTCTGGAGGCTTCCAGCCTGTTCGCAACCCCTGTCCCACTTGGTGGAGGTGGAGGTGACACACCTCCTGGAACAGGGACCAGCTGAGACCTGTTCCTGGGGGGCCTCACTCCTGCCCGCCCCACCTCCCTCAGGGACAGCACCCAGACACCTGTTGGGGGGGGGGGTGGCTAAGGCCAATGCTCTCTCCTTTCGTTTTCAGAGCCAGAGCCTGAACTCTCATGAGAAGAGGGCCCCCAGCCCGCCCCCCGCCCCCATCAAGAGCTTGGAGAGCCTGGGCCCGGTGGCGCCACCCTCACCAGCCTGGGCAGCAACAAGAACTATTTATTAAACATGTAGAATGGACATAGCTGACCAGGCCCCCGCCTATTCCACCTGTGAACACTGCTCCCCAGACCCCTCCTGCCCGCTCTCTGGGTCTCTAGACCTCAGGGCCTGCCCTCCTCCCAGGGCCTTCCCCACCCAGACAGTCTCCTGGAGGAGAAGATTCCAGCTCCTCTTGGTTGGGGTCTCAGCCTGAATTGCAGAGACAGCAGAGGGGCAGCTGGCATCATGAAGAGCACCGGCCCAGGAGGCCAGCTGTTCCTGGCGCACTGGCCATGGGTGCTCAATAAACCTTTCTTATTGAATGAATCGCAGCCTTGGGGTCCAGTCTCCCCTGGGTGGAGTGGTGAGGGTGCAGGTCCTGCCTTCCCTCCCGCTGCGCCCATATCCTCTCATCAGTAAATGTGGACGTGGGCGAGGGGCCACCCATTTGGCCTCTGTGCACCCTGCGCCGAGTGTGACAGCCAGGAGCAGCGGCCCGAAATTGCCACCCGCCGCCAGGGGGCGTGAGGCTGCAGTTCCGCCGGAGTCCTGGGAAGATGGTGGTTTCAGATTTCCAAGATGTCCTGTATTTTCAGTATCACTTACTTCAGGGATTGTGGGGAGAAGCCAAAGACATTTACTTCTGGTTTTTACTTTCCAAGCATTTACTGCCCCGATCCTTAGAGTTAGAGCAAGTATGCCCTGCGCTCTCTTGTCTATTCACCCATTCATTTCATAGCAGGGAACGGGTCCCTCTGAGTGGCCTGAAAAGCCCTAGGGATACAGCTTGATTACAGGAGATTTTGCGGTGGCAGTGGGACTGCCAGACCCCATCCTGCTCAACCTTGCATTGGCTCCAGGGAGCAGAGAGTCTGAGGAGGTGTGAGGATGAGGGTGGTGCCAGGTGACTACCAGCCAGTGTTCCCCTCCCCAGAGCGGACAGGTGGGGACAAGAGGGGTCGCCCTGGAGCTAAGGGCCAGCCAGGTGCCAGTTCTGCCCCACTGCCCACGTTTCTGGTCTTCCAGGGGCAGGGTGGTGGAAGGGCCTTCTTCTCCTACCGGAGGGTGGAGCCGAGACTGGCAAGCCCAGTTCTCACCATCCACACCCCTCCCTGGATGTGCCAGGTGACTTGATCTAAGTCCTGCCCAACTCTGTGCCCAGGAGGACTCCCTGCCCCAGCCCATGCCCTTCGTTTGGGCTTTTGGTGAAGATGAGAGGAGGAAGGGCGAGGTCAAGGGGGGGCGCCGATGACCTCATTCCTTCCTCCCGTAGGTGGGTCTGCCATGGCAGCGTCGCGGGAGAGCTCCTAGGTGCCAGGGCGGCCCCGCCCCTCTGAAGCTGCTGTGCAGTCAGCTTCCAGGAGGCCCCGCCCCCTGTTTCTGGGCGGGGCTGCCCTCCGGGGCTGGCCCTCGGGAGGGTGGGGAGCGGGGACGTGCTCGAGCGTGCCCGCGTGAGTAGGAGCTTTGGAATCTGGTCGGCTGGGTGTGAGTCTGAAAGCGTCTGTGTGCGGGAGCGAGGTCCGTGTGCTTGTGAATCGTGTGGATGTGCGGCTCTGAGTGCGAGTGCCTGCGCGCACGTGTCTGACAAGGGCTGTGGCAGCGTCGTGGGCGACTTGAGCGGGTTTACACATGCGTCCCGGAGGGACTGTGATTCCAGAGGGTTCTTTCACTCAGCACGTATCTACTGAGCACCTACTATGCGCCAGGCACGCAGTAGGTTCTGGGCCTACAGTAGTGGGCAGAGCAGATCAAGCACCCTGCCTTCGTGAAGCTTGCATTCGTTCTAGCGGGGAGACAGGCAGTAAACAGTGAATGTTATAATAAATGAGTTACCAGGCTATGTTAGATAAATGAGCTGGAAAAATAGGCTTGAGAGGATCAGAGAACAGGAGGCCGGAGGCGGTACAGTTTAAGGAGTGTGTTGATGTGTGTGTCCAAGTGTGTATCTGAGGGTGAGGGTGTGTGTGGATGGGGGGTGTCCCCTGGGAGCAGAAGGCCACCCGTCTCTAGGCACTCAGCCCCCATCCCTCCCTTCCAGGGAGCCTTACTCAGCTCCTTCATCCCAGGCAGCCGCCAGCCCCTCCCACCTCTGCCTGGTGCCAGCGTCTCTCCCCATTGCCCGGCCAGCTCCCCAAACCGGTGAGACCTAGTTCCAGCGAGTCCCAGCGTGGGCCCTTTGGGGCCCTCCAGCTCATTCTCCCAACCCCACCCAGCCTAGAGGCCCTGCCTCCTTCAAGTCTCTGTCTCACTCGGGTCCCCTCCTTCCCCCACCCCAGCTCCCCCACCCAGCACCTTAGCAGCCCCAGCACCTGTAGCCTAATGGCTAGAAGGTTAGAGACAACCCGAAGGCCCCTGGCGGGGGGGGGGGGGGGGAATCACACAGTAGGGCCAGACTCAGGTGCCACAGAGGTGTTCTGGACCCAGAAAGACCCCATCCCGAGGAAAGCATCACTGCTACAATGACTTGAGTACCTACTATGTGTCGGGCACTTGGAGGTTTCTTTATAGCCCTCAGCACTCAAAATAGTCTTGCGACAGGAGTTCCCTTCGTGGCTCAGTGGTTAACGAATCCGACTAGGAACCATGAGGTTGCGGGTTCGATCCCTGGCATTGCTCAGTGGGTTAAGGATCCGGCGTTGCTGTGAGCTATGGTGCAGGACGCAGACGCGGCTCGGATCCCGCGTTGCTGTGGCTGTGGCGAAGGCCGGCAGCTACAGCTCCTGTTAGACCCCTAGCCTGGGAACCTCCATATGCCGCTGGTGCGGTCCTAGATAAGGCAAAAAGACAAAAAAAAAAATAGTCTTGCGACATAGATATCATTTGCATTCTGCCGCAGGTGAGACGGAGGAGAAGCAGCCTATCCAGGGTTCCTTCAGGTGGGTGATGGCTGAGCTGGGTTTGAAACTTTCCTCCCAAATTGATGCACAGAAGGGAGAGAAAGCACAAAACACTGTGGTCTTCTCTCTCCCATCCTCGGAGCTGGTTTTGTACCTTTCGGCTGTCAGCTGGGGCCAGAGAGGAAGGTAAAGGCCAGATGTGGAGACAAAGCTCTCACGTGGCCACAGATCACTGAGAGAGGCAGAGAATTCCAGAAGGGAGCTAGAGAAGGAGGGAGGGGTGGGCAGGCAGGGAGGAAAGCAGGAAGTCAAGCCTCGCAGTCAGGCCTGATTCCATAGCCTGGTCCCACCTCCCATTGTCAGCTCTCTGGGATTAAACCAGATGTTAGAGGCCCTGGGGACAGACTTGCTGGGGTCATTTAGACCAGCCTCTTCTTGAATCCTGTGAAGTGATGGCCCACGGAAGGGGGTGCAGGGATTCCCATGGGATCCCATCCCCCCAAATTCCAGTAAATTCCAGCGGAAGAAATTCCCCCCTTAGGTTTGAGAAATAGTTCTTGAAATCTCACCCTAGGGTTCCCCTTCTCTGCAGTGACAAGGAGTGACTTCTTTCTGGGTCAGAAGGCTGTGTCCAGTTGACAGTGCAGCCAACCACATAACCTTACTGGGGGGTCCTGACAGCCTCAGGGCCCAAGCCCCACACAGCTTCCCCACTCAAGGGCCTTCTTCCGGGCCTTCTCTTACAACTTCTCTCCAAGGACGGCTCTGGCATAGGGCCCCCGTTTCACGGATGAGGAAACCGAGGCCCAGAGAGACTAGGTTGGGCTCCCAGGGCTGGGGCTCACTCTAAGCTGGGCTGACACAGGCCTGCTTGGCTCCTTCACATGATCCAACTCCAAGATGACATGGGGATTGGACGGGGGTACGCTGAGGGTGGGGACTGCCCGCCCCGGCCCAGAGTGTGGACACATCACCCCATAATCACCACCTGCCTGGGTCCCAGCTGGCGCCGGGGTACCTGGATAGCATCTCTTCTGACCCCTAACCCTTGGGGTGGGATCACCTCTTAGGCCTATGACTCAGGTGGAGAAACTGAGGTAAGAGGATGTCGCGGCTGCTGGTTTACACCTCCCCCCATGTATACTTGATCCCTGAGTCTGGGGGAGAACTCACTAAGGTAGGTCTCCTAGTAAAGAAGAGGCCAAGAGAACTTGACATTTGCTATTTTGGGGTCACCTTTTTCATCTTTTTTTTTTTTTTTTTTTGGCTTTTTAGCGCTGTGCCCGAGATATATGGAAGTTCCCAGGTTAGGGGTCGAGCTCAGAGCTGCAGCTGTTGGACTACACCACAGCCACAGCCACTCGGGACCTGAGCCACATCTGGGATTTACATTGCATCTCACCGCAACGCCGGATCCTTAACCCACTGAGCGAGGCCAGGGATCGAACCTGCATCCTTATGGATACTAGCTGGGTTCGTTACCGCTAAGCATTGGACAATAGGAACTCCTCACCTTTTTATCTTTAACAAGAAGAGTGAGTGCACTGTTATATTCCTGGAGCAAAGTAAATGGTGGTTATTACACATTCCTTCCTTTTCTCTTTGGCTAAATCCTGGTGGCTTTCCTGGAAGAGGAGGTGAGGAAAGAGTGAGGTCCAGCCAATCTAATTGGGAAATCTGGTTTATTTCCCTGGCCCCCCCTTGGGGGAGGGAGCAGGAGACTTTTGACTTTGGGGAGGCTTCACAGTCATGAAGGATGTTTCACTAAAAACTTTGGTTCTCGGGAGTTCCCTTCGTGGCTCAGCAGTTAATGAACCCTACTAGGATCCATGAGGATTCGGGTTCAATTCCTGGCCTCGCTCAGTGGGTCAGTGATCCGGTGTTGCCGTGAGCTGTGGTGTAGGTCACAGGCTCGGCTCATATCTTGTGTTGCTGTGGCTGTGGTGTAGGCTGGCGGCTACAGCTCCAAATCGACCCCTAGCCTGGGACCCTCCATATGCCGCGGATGCAGCCCTAAAATAGCAAAAAAAAAAGGTTTCATTCTCTCCAAATGAGGTTATACACACAGTTACAGAGACACAGGGACAGGAATGAAGTCAGAAAATGCTTGTCATGTAACTTTTACCTTTAGCACAATTATTTTAATAACTTTTTTTTGGGTAATACCTTGGTATCCTCAGAAATGGAACTGTCCCTGGCCTTGGAGCTCTTCCTCTTCCCCCCACACACCCTGGCGATGGAGCTGGCTTCTCACACACCGTCCTCAACAGCCCCCGCCCCGCCCCCACTCTCCCTGCCCTTCCCTCTCTCACTTCCAGGGTCTCTGCTGGGGCCATAAATTATCCATGAGCTGTAAGTTGGCTGCTTCTTCAACTGGAGGCTGAAGTGCTGATGAAATATTCAAGGATTCTCAACTCTCAAATTCCCCGGTGGCCACGGGATGGGACTCGGGAAGCTGGGATTAATGTACAAGGCCAAGGGCCTACAAACCTTGGCCCCAGTTCCCACCGAGGTGGAGTCTGAGCCGGGAGACCGGGAAGGCCAGAGGGCGGGAGGAGGTGACAGAAGGGTCTCTTTGCAGAATCCGATTGTGGTGGGTCAGGGTGGTGCCCTCGCCAGCTTCGAGGGTTTAGGGGAAGCGAGGGGGGTTACAGATTTAGGTCCCTGAGGTGGGCTGGCCAGGCCGCCCGGCCCCGCCCCTCCCTCGGCCCGGCCCCGCCCCTCCCTCGGCCCGGCCCCGCCCCTCCCCCGGCCCGGCTCTCTAATCGCGAGGTTTGCAGGAAGTCACGCCTCCAGCTGACCTCTCCCCAAATTGGTTCTCTTCAGTCCCTCTCCCGCCAAGTGCTAGGAGTTTGCCTGTGTGACCTCGCGGAGAGTCATTTCCTGGCTCCAGCCTCAGTTTCCCCGTATATACCAGAAGGTGGGGACTGATTAGAATCCCTCTCCCCAGGGATTCTCAACAAGTGGGAGAGAAATTCCTGCGGGGTGTGTGTGTGTGTGTGTGTGCGCGCGCGCGCGCGCGAGCAGAGGGGTGGCCTCTCCGTGGGAAGGGCGCCTGTCGGGACAGGCATAGCTCCTGGCTTGTGGGGAAGGGAGGGGCGGGCAGGCTGGCAGGGCGGGTGGGGCCACAGCTGTGTCAGCCTGTGAGTGGAGTCGCCAGGCCAGGAGCAGGAACAGCGGGTGACTCAAGTGGCCAGGCCTCGCCCCCTCCTTTTCAGGATGGGGAGGGGCTTGCTCAGGCAGCCAGGGAGACCCAGCTCCAGAATACGGTCCAGTCCAGATGCCTGCGGGCCGACCTGCTGGGCCCCCAAAGTCCCGAAATCATACCTTGGGGAGGGGAGGTTGGGGTAGTTAAGTGTGGGGTGTGTGACTCGGGGATAGGCATTCGCTGGAAGGGTCCTGACCCTTCTTCCAGCCTCTCCTTCCATCACCACCACCAGCCCCTGGTATCTCACCCTGGCCCTGCGCTATTTCTGGCCCATCCTATCTCTTGTTTTCTTGTCTCCCTGTTTTCCCTTTTGACATTCCTTCCCCGCCCACACGTCTTGCAGTGAAGGGGGGCTGGAGCTACCTCTGTAATTAATAGCCCTCCCCAGGCTGGCTGGGCACACACCCACAGGACCAGGCAGTGGGCAGCCTCTGGCCTCGAGGCCCCTCCCCTGGGCAAAGGGCAGCAAAAATGGCAGGAGCACCCCACCCTCACCTCCAGGGCCCTGCATGGTCCCGCCCTGCTCCCTCTTGTCAGTCACTTCCTGCTCCCTCTTCACTCCCCGCGCCATGCTTGGGCCCACTCCAGCCCTAAGCATTTGGGAGGCTCTTCTGTAGCCAGCGTCTTCTCCCCAGGCCTGAAGGGGTCACCCTGAGCAAGTCCCCTCACCCCCACGGCAGTGGACAAGAGCAGCAGTGCCAGCGGTGTCCCGGTGTCCCACATACGTAGCTCGGAATAAGTTACCAGTAAGGGTTCCCGTCGTGGGCGTGGCTCAGCGGTAATGGACCCAACTAATATCCCTGAGGATGGAGATTTGATCCCTGGCCCCACTCAGGGGGTCGAAGGGGTCTGTCATTGCCCTGAGCTGTGGTGTAGGTTGCAGACGTGGCTTGGATCCTGCGTTGCTGTGACTGTAGTGTAGGCCAGCAGTTGCAGCTCTGATTTAACCCCTAGCCTGGGAGCCTCCATATGCTGTGGGTGCGGCCCTAAAAAGCAAAAAATAAATAAGTTACAAGTCAAATGGCTCTGTCCCCATGGCCTTGGACTCCAGTCTGCCACCCAGGAATGACTTCCAATTGTCTGTGCTCCTTTCCGCTGCCTTAACACCAGGGAAGAGCTGCTGTGTGGTGGCAAGGGACCATCATCAGCCTGACGTTTAGTGTCCCATCGATACCGGCGCTGAGGCTACCTTAGGCCGAAGAGGAGGAAAGAAGCTGGGTGTGTACTTAAGCGTGTTGGGGAGCGAGCGCTGAGGTAGCTGTTTGTGTATCTGAATCCGTGCTCATAAGTGTACATCTCTGAGGTGTGAGCATGGAAGGGTGTGTGTGCATGTGCATGTGCGTGTGTGCAGCATGTAGAGATCTGAATGCCTGCCAGCCTCTGTCTGGGGAAGGGGCCCCCACAAAGAAAAGGGCTGAGAAGTGATTGCCAGCAGACAACAGAAACTCTTGCACCTCCTTATATGGCCCAGAGGCCTCCTGGAGGATGAGAAGAAGCGAGATGAGCTGAGAAGGGCAGCCTGGCTGCCTCCTGGTTCATCTTGCTCCAGCAAGGTGCCTCCCCATCCCCCAGCAGCTCCCTTCACCAGACCTTTCTCTTTGCCAGTAGCTTGGGAGGGGCCACTTGGTGCCCTTTCCTGCTTTACTCTGAGGCCTCAGAAATCTGCAAGTTTGAATTGTCCTTTCTTCTTTTCTTTGCCTTCTCCTTCCTCCTCCTCTTCTTCCGCTCCTTGTCTTTCCCCTCCCTTCCTCCTCCTTCTTCTTTTCTTTTCTTTTCTTGCTTTTTAGGGCTGCACCTGCAACATATGGAAGTTCCTGGTCTAGGGGTCGAATTGGAGCTACAGCTACCGGCCTACGCCACAACCACAGCAACGTGTGGTCTGAGCCGCATCTGCGACCTACACTACAGCTCACGGCAATACCGGATACCCAACCCACTGAATGAGGCCAGGGATCGAACCCACAACCTCATGGATAGTGGTCGGGTTCTTAACTTGCTGAGCCACAACGGGAACTCCTTTTTTGGCCACCCTGAGGCATGTGGAGTTCCCGTGCCAGGGATCAGATCCGAGTCCCAATTGTGACCTATTCTGCAGTGGAAATGCCAGATCCTTTAACCCTGGGCTGGGCTGGGGATTGAACTTGAGTCCTGGTGCTGCAGAGACACCACTGATCTGTGTGCCACAACAGGAACTCCAACAATATGTGTTCTTGGCAGCCCAAGGACTCTGTTTCCACTGAGATTTGAGCAATAGAAATGAGTTTAAACTGCAAGAATGTGGATTGAGGCTAGCCACCAGAAGGAACTTAACCAGTGTTAGAGTAAGGAGACCAGAGTATTCATATAAGGGAGGCTGGAGAGTCTCCTTAACTGGAGATTTATTAAACAGAGGAATCCCTGTCTTTAAAGGCTTGAAGGTAAGAGGGTCTGGTGGCCTTTCTTTCAAGTTCAAGCCACAGAGGAAATTGTGGCCTCCTCCTTCTCCCACCTCCGCCCACCCAACCAAATCCCCCATATAGACAGCTGGTTCCAGTATGCATCAGTTCCTGATTCTGGAGTTCCCGCCATGGTGCAGCGGAAACGAATCTGACTAGCATCCATGAGGACACGCGTTCGATCCCTGACCTTGCTCAGTGGGTTAAGGATCCGGCATTGCCATGAACTGTGGTGTAGGTTGCAGACGAGGCTCGAATCGAATCCCACATTGCTGTGGCTGTGGCATGGGCCAGAAGCTGTAGCTCCAATTGGACCCCTAGCTTGGGAACTTCCATATGCCACAGGTGTAGCCCTAAAAGGCAAGAAAAAAAAATTATGATTCTTTTCTGTATTCTACAGATGAATCCTCAGTGCCTAGCAGACAATAATAGGTGCTCAATAAGTATGCAGAAAACCCCTAGATCTGCAAGACACAGCTCTTAACCCAGTCTTTCCTGCTGCTGCAGTGGTGCCTCCACCCAGTCCAGGTCTGAGCTTTGGGGCCAGCTTGTTGTAGCATGTTCCAGGCTGACATGCAAGGATCATTCTGGGAAGGGCTACACATACACACAGGCTTTATTGTGATGCCTTATTTCTGCCCCTGCACCCCACCCAAGCTCCCGCACCCCTCTGCAGTCAACCAGCCCTACCCTGCCTATATGCTGAAGTCAGAAGAAGGGGTTAAGCCAGGCTTAGAGCTGTGTGTGTGTGTCTGTGTGTTGTGTTTGTGTGGGTTGTGTCAAGTGGGCAGGGGAAGATGGGAGGTGGGAGAGGAAGTGAAATTCTGCTGGGGGCAGCAGCCTAGGATGGGGAGCTCTTTTCCTCCCAGGCTGCTTGGCGTGGCAGGGTGGCAAGGTGCTGGGTGGGGCAGGGGGAGGTAGGGAGAAAGATGCTGAGACAAGCTGGAAGATGGGGAGTAAGGAAAACAAAGCACGGGACAATGGCCTGGGCAAGTGGATGGTAACTGGCTGGGGATGTCGATGCCTCCCTGACCCCTTCTAGGAAGACGTCTTGGATGGCACAAGCATCAGACGTGGGGAGAGTGGTCAAGGATGCCACTGAGGTCCCTCCACCCAGCCCATCCTGTGTGCCAGCTTTGGGTATATAAAGCTTTGTTGATGGGGAGCCCTGTCCTCAACAACCACCCCTCCAACACCGACGCACACAGGGTGACTAAGATGACCTGTGTACACCTGGCCCTCTGAAAGTCCTTTGAGGGTTGGGTTCATTTTGATTTTCCATGTCACTGGGGTCTAACCCAAGGTCTTGCGTACAGTTGGTTCTCAATACTTAAGGGAGGATGAATGAGTGTGTGTAAAACCCTTGACACACTGTACAGCCCCCAGCAGGCATTCATTCCATCAACCACAGAAAGGAAAGACTTTTGTCTTCTCAGCTTGCCTATTGGGAAGTTCTTTTTGATAACTAACCCAGGCTCTTCCCCTTTCTTTTTCTCCCTTCCTCCCTTTCCCCTCCCTCCCTCCCTTCCTTCCTCCCTTCCTTCCTTCTTCCTTTCTTTCCCTCTCTCCCTCTCCTTCTCTCTCTTCCTCCCTTCCTTTCCTTTTTCCCACTGCATATGGAAGGCCCCCCGGGCCAGGGACTGAACCACACCACAGCAGAGACCCAAGCAGCCCAGTGACAACACTGGATCCCTAATCTACTGCACCACAAGGGAACTCCCTGCCCCATTTTTTTTATGGCAGTGTTGATTTCCTTTAGATCTGCAGACTTTTTCCTAAACCCATCAAGACTTACATTTTTTTATAATTAAAAAAAATTTTAAATTAAAAAAATGTTTAAAGTTTTATTGAAGTATAGTTGGTTTACATAGCAAGACTTTCTCTTTGTCACAAATCATTGCTCTTTTGTCTCTCCCCAACATATTTGCTTTTGCCTTTTCCCGAGCCTCTCTCTGCTGCTTTGACATTTTATGGTTATGCTATTATCTCACTGGAAGAATGTGGTTTGATGGGCCTTGGAATGAGAAGAGAAAGGGTTCTAGTTAGTTTAGGATTTGTCACTTTCTAGTTTTGTGATCTCTCTGAAGCTGTTTCCTCATCTTTGAAATGAGGATCATTTTTTTGCCCTAACAATTTTTTCAGAACTGTCATGAGAATTAAAAAAAAAAAAAAAACCACACACATATATCATTAATTTAAAATTCTAACAGCAGTTGTTCGAGTGATTTTACAAAACTTGCTTCACTCTCATGAGAGAGTTAATGTACCCATTTTACAGATGTGTAGAAACAGTGAAAAGCAACTTGCCTAAGATCATATAGCTTTTAAGTAATAGAACCCAATTCCAGGCCTTCTAATTCTAAATTTCATGAGCACTCTATCTTTGGAGAGAAAAATTCCAACCCAGAAAAAAGCCTATGAAATGTTCTAATATGTTATTACCACTTTGTGGCAAGGGTGAATAAGCATAAAGAAGCATCATTCCTGACGCTGAGTTGGCTGGCCGGTGAAGGCGTCTGTCCTTTCCCATGGCACCCCCTGACTCACCTGTTGGACAGGTAGGGGGAAGGGGAGCGTAATCAGTCTTACCTGCTCCGAGGTAGGGTGGGGCAAGACACACCCCATCCCTTCCATTGGTTCTTTCCTTAGTCTTACTGACAGTTCCTTGACCAATCAGGAGGAAGTAACCTTCAATCTGCCAATAGGTGTGGCGTTAGGATGGAATCTCAAGTTGGAGACCTTCCCCAGGGCCGAGTGGCAGTCCCTGGGGCCAATGGCCAGCGGATAAACAGAGGCGGCGGTGAAAGGGGACTGGGCGCAAGGCTCCGCCCCGCGATGGGACAGTCAGGCGAGGCAGCCAGTGAGCCCGCATCGGCGGGTGGGTGTCTCCCTCAGGGGCGGAGCTTAGAGGGGGTGAGAGGCGTGGCTTGGCTGTCAGGTCCCTTTGCCTTTTGTTCGGTTACTGAGTTGCTGCCTTGGCCAGAGTCCGGAGCAGCCGCCGCCCGAGCGCGCCAATCTCAGTTCGCAGCCCGCGCCGGCTCCCATCCCGGCCCGACCCCAACCCAGCCCGGCCAGGCTCCACACGCAGGTGCGGACGATCGGGGCAGGTACTGCTAGTGCGAGGGAAGGGCTGCGAGCTGCCGAAAGGCCGATCCCCGCGGTGTCCGCGCAGGTGAGGGCGGGAGCCAGGGAGTGCCACCCTGCACCAGCGGCAGGGGGCGCGCTGGGGTCCTGGGCGCGGCGACTTAGTGGGCGCGAGATTTTGGTGGATCGCGCTTAGGGGAATCTGAGAGCCAGAGCCAGAGAAGTGCGA
The DNA here is from genome assembly GCA_004024745.2 of Catagonus wagneri. Classification (NCBI taxonomy): domain Eukaryota; kingdom Metazoa; phylum Chordata; class Mammalia; order Artiodactyla; family Tayassuidae; genus Catagonus; species Catagonus wagneri. The sequence goes on along the minus strand of PVHT021183690.1, from coordinate 1,077,822 downwards.
GGAGGGATCAGGGCAGGTGCCTCCGGGGTCCTGCCTCCCACAGGGTCCCCGGAGCTCGCCTGACGCCGCGTCCCTGACTCTGGCCCTGACTCTTGCGGGGGAGACTTTAACCTGCTGGGCCTGCGTCCCAGGGCTCACTCTGTAGTCAGGAATTTACTGTTTGGGAAACTTGCTGCTGCTGGTCTCTTTGGGGCCACCCTCACCCCACCTCACGCGTCATCCTCGCTCTCCCTCCCTCTCTACTCCCCCAGGCCTGGGTGGGGCCCTATTGTCTGCGCCCAGCTTGCCCAACTGTGGGGGCTGAGCGCACATTTTCCCAGCGACTCGGGCCCCACCTGCCAAGCAGGTGAGCACACGGAGTCCAGAGGCCCTGCCCTCCAGCTCTCGGAGCCCAGTCGGGACCGTACCTGCGGCGCCTCCCAGAGCTCCGCTCCGGTGGGTGCCAGGCTACGGCGGCTCCGCCAACGGAGGCGGGGTTGGATGGCAGTGAGGCTGGTGTAGGGCCCCGCTCCGCGCCCAGCCGGTGTCTGGCACCCGTGGCTCGTACTGGGGTCTGTGCGGAGCGGTCCCGTACGAGTGGAGATTTCCCCCGCCCAGTTGCCGGTAGCCTGGGCTGCCAGAGCGTTGATAGGGGAACAGGGCCACCCTTCCTCTCTAACCTCTTCTTGGCGGAAAAATCACCCCAAACAAACTTTCCAGGAGCAAGTATTCATGGCATCTTTCTCGCGGGGTTTTCCTGCCTACCGGCCCGGGGCTTCCCCCAGGCTTACCCGGGTCCTTCCCAGAGCGAAGCCCCCTCCCCCAGCCCGCCTGGCTGAACCTGGGCCAGTGCCTGCGCTCTGACCCCGTCCTCTCCGCCCCCACCTCCATCCTGTTTGCTGGGCCCCTGGGGCCTGAGGTGGGGGCCGGGGTGGGGGTGGGGGTGGGCCAAAGGGGAAGCAGCTTCTTCCTTCTCTTCCTGCCTCCGGGGACCACCACACCCCCTCGCCAGAGGCCTGCCCCGGAGGCTCTCTCCTGACTCTGGCCCCCCTCCCCAGGAATGGGGGTGGGGCAGGGCCGGCCCAACGTGACTGGGGCGGGGGGCGATTGTTCTGGTCTTTTTTTTTTTTCTCTCTCTGTCCCATCCCCCACGTGCTATAGCTGGCCGGTAATTGAGGCCGGGGAGCGTGGAGCCGTGGGGCTGGGTTTCCATTTGATTGCTGGATTTTCAAGGTGCATTCATTATTTCTGGAGCCTTTTGCCGTCCTCTTCTCACCCATCTGCTTTCCTGAGAGTTCGATAGGGAAGGTGGGACTGGAAGAAGGCCTCTGGGGGGAAGGTTTCAGGCAGAACTGCCTTAGCCGCCTGCCCCCGCCCAGTTTCCTGTGAGCCCCTGCCCTGGCCTCCCTGGGGATCGGAGGGGGAGAGTGTGAGGGCCAGGTTCTCCCTCATTCCTGGGATGAAGGGGACACTGGGGACAGGGAATCAGGGTTGCTTGCCCTGACTCACCTGGAAAGACCCTGCCGCCCTACAACTCTACGTGGGGGGTGGGGGTTAGACAGGAAAGTGGGGGGCAGAGGTCGGGCCCGCCCCCAGGGGAGTGCCCTGGTCGGGGATCAGGCTCTGCCCAGGGTCAGGGGGAGCTCCAGAAGGAGACTCCCTCATCCCTGTACCGCTCTAGTGGGTGTCACAAAGGCAAAGATTTGGGGCAAATTAACCTGTTTTCCTCTTCTCTGTGCCAAACTAGAGGAGGGGAAGGCATTGTAATTACACCGGTTAGATGATTAGTTTAGCTGATCTGGTTTGTGGCTGCGATGAAAAGATAATACTGTGGAACAATTGCTAGGAGGTGCAAACCGGTTACTTACTGGACTGAAGGGAGACGGTGGGGGGTGGGGGGAAGGTAGGATCCTAAAGGTCATTTTTTGCTAGATCGAGCCCCCGCTTGGGTGACATGCGCCTTCTCCATCCCTCTATCCAATACCAGCCCCCCAACCCCAGTTGTACCCCATTCCCACTGGAACCTCTGAGCTGCCAGGTGTGAGGCTTTGAGGATGCAGCATATGGGGCAGAGGTACCGATGGGGCGGGTCCAGGGGAAGGGAGTCTCTCCCCCGCCTGAGAGGGCCTGGGGAAAAGAGCCACCTTAGAAGAGCTGGGCAATCGATGCCTCCCCAGAAGGGCTGTTATTTGGAGAGATGTTTTAGTGGGGCAGTTCTGAGCATGATTTGGACTGTTCCAGTTCGTTACTGGACCGAAGTAGGTTTGATTTCCAACTCTGTAACTCATTATTGACGTGGCCTCAGTCAAGTCACTTCACCTCTCTGATCCTCAGTGACCTCCCAGGCAAAATGGGAATAATTAGTACCGACTACCCAATAAGGCTTTGGTAAAGGGTAACCTCAAAGGCAAGGGACCACTTTCCTTAACTGTCCTCACTTAATCCTTAGGACCATCCTTCTGGGCAAGTACCATTACCCCCATTCCACAGGTGAGGAAATTGAAACTCAGGGAAGTTAAGTAACTTGCCCAAGATTGCACAGCAAGACCCAAACAGGGCCAAGGCTGGCCTTTGGGTCCCTTGGAGCCAAGCCTGGAGCCCGTCCTGCTGTGTCACCCCACTCTTGCTCCGGGAAGAATTTTTCCGCCAGCCCTTCTTGATGGCCTCTGCTTGGGAGTTTGGGGAGAAGAGAATTCGAAAGGACCCAGGATAGTATGTGTGGGTGGTGAAGGTGGCGGCAGGGTTGTCAAGTGGGGGTGACTCATGTCCCAGCCTCCCGCCCTCTGAAACCTCCCCTCCCTGACCCATGGCTGGGTTTGGGGTTCCTGGCGGAGGGGGCTACCGACCCAAGGCGGGAGCGCAAGCGCCCTGGCGGATGCGTGGAAGGGGTTGTGGCGGGGAGAGGAGGGCAGGGGTCAAAGCCACTGCAGCCTCCTGGCTTCAGCTGGTCAGAACCTTGAGACTGTTCTGGGCTCCTCCCTGTATAGGAAGTAGGAGTTGTCTGCTTTGCTGGGGGCTGGCGCTGTGCCAAGATAAAGGCGTGGGTTGGGGGGGAGCATTCCCTGGGGAGCGGAGAGAAATGAAAGTCAGATTTAGGACTGGGCCGGTGTCCTGCTGGACTCTCCCAGTCAGCGCCGCCGTCAGGCTGCTCTTGGGTGGGGAGCTGGCTAGGAAGCTGGGAGCCCGGAGGGCTGGGAGTAGGTGTTTTACTGCTGAGAGAGCCTTTCTGGGGAGGTGGGTGGGGTCAGCAGAGACTTGATCCTGGGGGTGGGGGCTGCTGCCACTGTCCTCAAACCTGCCTGGCTTTAGCACCTGGTCTGCCTACTGGGCACCTGATAGCAGAAGGGACCTGGGAAACGGGGCCTCTTATGTGTGTCAGTACCGCCTGGGTCCCGGAGCAGGTCGGCACTGGGCTTCCAGATCCCTTGAGGTCAGGAGGGCACCCCTGGGGAATTATTGGTCCTGGAGAAGGGAAGGCTGTGGGGACTTGATGTGACAGAGAGGAGAATGAACTCTATCCTGGCTGATTGCCATCAAGAGGGTGACGGGCTTGCCGTCTTCCAACACCCTCTGAGGACGCAAGAGCGATGCGGACACTTAGCGGAGGAATGGGTGCTAGACAGGAGGAAGGACTTCCTCTTAGAGGTGAGACCTTGAGTCGACAAATAAGAGGCAGATGCTGGTGGAGCCTGAGCGTTGACTCTTCTCCGAAGAGGATGAAGCGGGGCCCCGTCCCTGTGAGCTGGGAGAGGGCCCGCGTGCCCCCGGGGAGAGAGGGCAGGCAGGAATCACTACCCTTTTGGCCAAGTCAGTGGTCAGTTGGGGGTCCCTGGGGAAACTCTTGTCTTTTGGGAGGAGAGACTTGGCGGTGAGAGGGGCAGGTGGCCATGAGCCACTGGCCCAGTGACAACGACCCTTGTGAAGGGAAAGAGCAGTGTGGCTGGGACAGGCCATCCGGGTTTGTGTCCCTGCAAGTGACACCATGAGGCCTCCCTTCTGGGACAGAGTTGAATCTGGTGGGGGCACGAACTGCCCCAATTTCCAGCAACTTCCTTGCCCAGCTGAACAGAAAACTCTCTGACCACCTCCCCTTTGCTCAGCCTTCTGGCACATCAGCCTCGGCTGAGGAAGCTCAGCTTTCTGCGACCTGCAGAGTGCGGGTTAACAGGTTGGCTTTCCTTCCCCACTGTGGGGACAGCGGACTCTTAGATTCTCATCTCTGGCGAGAATTGGGGTGGGGCTGGGCAGTCAATACACTGCTCATTTGGGCTCAAGGTGGAGGTTGTGTCACGTGACCTCCACTCCCCACCCCCCGCCCTTGATTGAAAAAGTGATGTCTGATCATTTTACAAAATAGTTGGAAAGTTTAGGAAAGTTTGAGAGAAGAAGAAAAAAAAAAGGAAAACACCCGTGCTCGCTCTCCATGGAGGCAACTACTGCTAATATTTCTTCCCCTTCTCTTTTCTTCTCTGGTTTCTCAGCCTTGATCTTGGATGAGCTCATGCTTTGGAGACAATCACAAATTTTTTTTTTTGTTTTTTTTGTGTGTGCGTGTTTTTTTTCGACAATCACAAATTTTAACGAAAGCTTTATCCAAATCCTAGCTTTCTCCTGCAAATACCGAACAGGAAAGTACCGGTTGGGTCTCCCCTGCTCTTCCAGGAGAGGGCCAGGCAGCGATCCCTGAAGAATGAGACCCCGGGGAATCACACCCTGAGGAATAGGCACCAGTTGGGGTCAGGCTCCCCAAGTCCCCCTGGGGGTGGTCGGGTGGAGACAGCGGACACTTGTGAATTGAGACACGTCACCAACACAAGTGAGTCCTTAGCTGTTGTTTCCTGAGGCTGGCGACACGTTTTTTCTGCTCCCAGGAGTCCTGGTTTGGGATTTTTGCCCACCCAGGCTCCCCAGCAGGGAATGGAGCTCCAGCTGCAGCCTCTCTAGGGGAGCCCGGAGGTTCCCAGGGTCCAGCCACCTGGCCGGGCATTTTCTCTCTCCTCCAAGTCCCCTTCTTTTTCCCACCCTGTTTTGTTTGCTTTGGGAGAGAGCCCAGAAGGCAGAAAATAAACAGCAGCTGGGCTGGCCTGACCTGAGCCTCCTGCACCCTCAGCCAGTCCTGGGCCACGGCTTGGGCTGTCCTCCAGCCCAGAAGTGAGGGGTTTCTGCCGGCAGTTCAGGATGGGCTTCTGTGTCTTCTCCTGCCCCCAGGGCCCTGGCGGTGCCTGGCGCCCACTGTGGTCTCTGCCCGCTTGGAATGACCGGTCAGATGGGGGAAGACCAGAGTCTCTGCCAAGGCACCTCTAGTCTGCAGGGGGGGGTGGGGGCGTCTCCTGGAGCCGCCAGTCTGAGGGGAGAGGCCTAGTTAGGAAGCCCCAGCCTGATGGAGGAGACAGGGCTCTCAAGGGAAGCAGCCCTGTCTGTCTCTACTTTTCTAGAGTCTGTTTCCGTCTGTGCTTGGGACCGCTGGCCAAATCTCTGCTGGAGCCAGAGATAGAATGGGGCAGGGCTGGTGACCCTGCAGAGCCCAGCCTCTCCCCCGGGGCTGCTATGTGGGGAATGTCCAGGCCTGACTGGCTGGCTCACCCCCCCCCCGCCCCCCCGCCCGTTGCAGTTCATGTGACTCAGAAGAGGGGCGGTGCTGTGTCTCCACCTGGCCTCCCGTCCCAGGACCTGAATATAACTGGTCCTCCTTGCCTCATCCCCGCCCCACCCCAGTGACTCTGGCCTAGGGCCTGGCAGCTCCCCTCCCAGCCCTCATTTGAGGGGGTTCAAGGAAAGGAAGCCTGGGTCTTAACCTGGATACTGGGTCCCAGAAAAGCAGGCTGGCTGCCGGCGACCTTGCCAGGCCCATCTCTGCTGGCCTCCTCTGCCACTTCTGCACTTCCCTAATAGAAGAATGCTTGGAGTTCCCATTGTGGCTCAGTGGTTAACGAATCTGACTAGGAACCATGAGGTTGCAGGTTCGATCCCTAGCATCACTCAGTGGGTTAAGGATCCGGCGTTGCTGTGAGCTGTGGTGTAGGTCGCAGATGCGGCTCGGATCCCGCGTGGCTGTGGCTGTGGCGTAGGCCGGCGGCTACAGCTCCTGTTAGACCCCTAGCCTGGGAACCTCCATATGCCGTGGGTGTGGCCCTAGAAAAGGCAAAAAGACAGAAAAAAAAAAAAGGAATGCTTCCCCGGGCCTTTCCAAGAGACGGAGGCCTTCCTTAGTCACAGTGTGGACGAGCCGCACAGCGCACAGTGGTCTGAAGAAGGGAGTGTCTCCACTTTGCAGATGAGGAATATGAGCCTTTAGGAAAGTCACCGGCCACGTGCTCTCGCGACTTGCCCAAGAGCACGCGGCCAGTGACTGGTGGGGCTGGATGTACTCCTCCCTTATCGCCACGCTCTCACGCCCTGCCCGCAGCTCCCTTCCTCTGCCGTAGTTTGTGATCCAAGTCTACACAGGGTGCTGACCTCTGGCCTAAGGAGCTTCTGGAGGGCTCAATGCTCTTTGGGTCTTCTAGTGCAGTGGTTCTAAGCCTGGTCCCAGCATGCCTCTTGAGCAGCCAATTCCTGTCCTGGTTTCCAGGTGTCTTATGACACTCAACATCCTGCAGCCCAGCCCAGCCTGTCACTGCTGGTGGGGGGTTGGGGGGGGGCAGGAGCCTGATGTAGCTCTGGTAGGAGTTCTTCTTCTTTTTCTTTTTAGGGTGGCACCTGCAGCATATGGAAGTTACCAGGTTAGGCGTCGAATCAGAGCTGCAGCCGCTGGCCTACACCACAGCCACAACAATGCCAGATCCAAGCTGCATCTGAGACCCAGCCTTAACCCGCTGAGTGAGACCAGGGATCGAAACCAAATCCTCATGGATTGTAGTTGGGTTCTTAACCCACTGAGCCACAATGGGAACTCCCTGGAGTTCTTTTTTGTCTTTTTAGGACCGTACCCTTGGCATGTGGATGTTCTGTAGCAGCCAGCCTACGCCACAGCCACAAGCGAGGCCAGATCTGAGCTGAGTCTGCGACCTACACCACAGCTCACGGCAACGCCGAATCCTTAACCCACTGAATGAGGCTGGGGATCAAACTCGCGTCCTCCTGGATACTGGTCAGTTTTGTTATCGCTGAACTGTGACGGGAACGCCGAGAGTTCTCCTTAATATCAGGGCAGGGCCCTGCCAGGACAGTCTTGGATTTAGGCCGCCTAATGCCAGCCTCCCCAGGTGGCCCAGGCCGAGGAGAAAGTAGAAGTGAAGGGCAGGGTACGCTGAAAGCAGCCTCCTTGCTTGCTTGCAGATTCCCAGCCAGTGTGGACCGGTGGGGAAGGGTCATTTGCACACCCTCTCCAGGGCCCCCCCTATCTTCTCTCTTCCTGTCCCTTGCGAGGTCCCCTACCCCGCCCTGTGATCTCTGAGCTGTCTTCTTCCTCCTGTGTTGCCAACAATAGAGCGTGCTGCTAAACAAAGTGCCCCCATTCAACTCAGAGCACCGCCCTGTGTCTGGCTCCGCCCGTCTCCGGCCAGGGTGCCTGGCCAGGCCCCCATCTGTCTCGCCTCCTTCCACCCTGGCCTTGTCCAGGGGCCCTGTGGCGGGTTTCGCTGCAGGTCCAGGGTGGAGAGGGACGAGCCCAAGCTGGGTGCGGCCTCCTCCACCCTGGGAACCGCAGAAACAGCACTTCTGTTCTTGTGGGAGAATCGCTTCGGTCCCCCCGGGGAGCGGGTGGGGGGAGGTGGGGGCGGCCCGACCTTCCTGCCTGAGCTTTGACATATCTTCCCTGTGTCAGGAGTAGCTCTTCCCAGCATCCCTTTTCCTTTTTTTTTTCTTTTCCCCTTTTTTTTTTGTCTTTTTAGGGCCGCACCCACGACATATGGAGGTTCCCAGGCTAGGGGTCGAATCAGAGCTGCAGCTGCCGGCCTACACCACAGCTCACGGCAACACCGGATCCTTAACCCACTGAGCGAGGCCAGGGATTGAACCTGCAACCTCCTGAGCCATAACGGGATCCCCCCAGCATCCTTTCTTCATGAAGGGCTCTGTGTGTGTCCTCCCTGAACTGTTTTCCACTTCTGACCTGGCCCACCCTCAGTCTGCTCTGGTCTCTCATGGGGATTCTAACTCCTGATTCCTAGAATCTTAGATACCTAAGTTCTCCTGAGATCACCTGAGCCACCCTTAGTGTAGATGAAACACAGAGAGGGAAAGTTGTCTGCCAAGGACACACAGCAATTTGCAGCAGAGCCGGGACTAGAACCTGGGACTCCGGATTTCGGGCAACTGGTGCTCTGCTCCACCTATGCTCCCTCCGGCCCCCTGCCCCTCCCTCTCTTCTGCAGCAGGGTCTCCTTGACCCCGGGAATCCCTGCTCCCTTGGATCCCCTGGTAGGACCCCGGGGGCCAATCCTGCTTGGTGGCTGGAGGCTGGTTGGCAGTGAGGCGGGTCTGAATTTGAGAAGAGCATTGCTGTTTCTCAGAATGGAGCCTGTTCCCTCATCTAGGAAGCTGGGATTAATAAAAGCCAACCAGACTGGTGGCTCAGCAGGTGAAGAACCTGAAATAGTCTCTGAGAGGATGAGGGTTCAATCCTGGGCCTCACTCAGTGGGTTAAGGATCCAGCATTGCTGCAAGCTGTGGTGTAGCTCACAGATGCGGCTCAGATCTGGCGTGGCTGTGGCTGTGGTGTAGGCCGGCAGCTGCAGCTCCAGTTCAACCCCTAGTCAGCTTCCACATGCCTAAGGTGCAGCCTGAAAAAACAAACAAAAACTAACAAACAAACAACCACCAGGCGGCCAGGATTGCTTCGAGGGGAGCATGACAATCATTTGATAGTTAAGGACATTCTCCTCCCATCCCCGTCCCCCACCCCCCGCCACCGATACTTTGAGCTCCATGAGGCCTCTGTCTTGCCCTGGGCAGCTGTCCAGCCCTCAGCTTCTCTTGGCTCCGGGCCTGGGCTGGCGGCAGCGGTGAGGGACTTGCTGAGGAAACGCCCCTCCCACGGCCAGCTTTGACCTCCGTGGTCCCTTTGGACATGAGGCCGGCGAGGGTCCCTGAGTTTCTGAGCAAGGCTTGCTTGGCTGAGAAGCGCACCAGGGTTAGGCAGCAGTGTCTACCGGGAAGCGGCTTTTTCTGGTTCAGATGGGGTATTTTTACTGCTAGGGCTGGAGAGGTCCAGCTTGTCCTGGGCCGATCTGACTGAGACTCAGCATCCGGATGTCAGCTCGGCCCTCTACCTAGCGAAGTGGTATTTACAGGGTTAATGCAGCCATATCTACAGACCCGGTTTCAACTTCCTTCTCCAAGCCTCTTGCCTGAGTTTTTTCCTGCATGGGGGCTGTTCTGAGACTGGCTTTCTCCTCCTGAATTCTCTTTGCAGGGAAGCCAGGAATGCTGGGCAGTGTGTGGTTAGGGCAGGAGCGGGGTGCGGGGGGTGGGGGGGTCCCCCTGAAATAGCCACTACTTGGCTGGTGCCTGCACAGCAGCTGGGCATGTCTGGCTGCGCCAAGCCTGCTTCTCTGTATCAGCCTGAAACTCTGAGTCACTCAGGGGTGAGGGAGGCGAGGAGTCTCTAGATTGACTACTGGGAGCTGGTTCGGGAGCCGGTCTGGCTGACGCTGCAGCCTCTGTTCCAGGTGTCCTCAGCGGCAGGGGAGGGGCTGGGGTCACCATAAAAGGCAAGGAGATTGGAGTGCCCCTCATGGCTCAGTGGTTAAGGAACCCGACTAATGTTGATGAGGATGCGGGTTCCATCCCTGGCGTAGCTCAGTGGGTTAAGGATCTGGTGTTGCTGTGGCTGTAGCGTAGGCTGGCAGCTGTAGCTCTGATTCGACCCCTAGCCTGGGAACTTCGATATGTCGTGGGTGTGGCCCTAAAAAGACAAAAGGACCAGGCTCGGCAGCCACTCCAGCCTCGTCCTCCCTTGGTCTAACATGAAGGGACAGTGGGTTAGAGGTGCTGGGTGCTGACACCCAGCCACACGGGTGGACCAGCCTGGGGTCTGCTGCTTGCCACCTGAGGCCACACTGGGTGTGCACAGGCCACAGGCTCGGGTGGCACTCACACTTGTGCCTGGTCCCAGCTCTGCCATTTCTCTGCTGTGCCCCCCTCCCCGGGTAGAGCCTCAGTCTCCCCAGTTGTAAATGGGGGAACAGAGCATGTGCTTTGAAACCCGATTGTGAAGATGGCATTTATCAAAGTTCAGGCACAAGTGAAAGGTCGGGCACACGGGAGGCCCTCACTGGGGCCAGGCTTCCATTACCTCTCCTCGGCTGCTGGACCCTGAAGGTCAGCTCCCGAGACCAGCGAGCTGGGCGGATCAAGCGGGGCTTCACTTCCCTGGTACAGAGTCCAGGGTCCCAGCTATTCGTGAGCCTCAGGTGTCCCCTTCCAAGTCTCTGAATAGCAGTGACCACCCCCGAGGAGGTCAGGAGGTGAGAAAACTCCCTGGGGGGAGAGGCAGTACTGATGCTGGCCATGGCCGCCAACATGGAGCACCTGCTGTGTGCCAGCCACCGGCTGGGGTCCTTCACGCATCTGGTCCTCGGAACAGCCTGCGAGGGAGGGGCTTGGAGGGGAAGACTGAGGTTCCCTGGAGCCGCGAATTGCCCAGTAGTATGCGGCTGAGGGTTGAACTGGGATTCGGAATTCTGGGACAGGAGCTGGGGGCACTGGCGAGATGGGAACCTTAGGCTTGAGCCTCTGATCCCGCCCCACCTGCAGCTTGGGGCTCCCTGGAGAAACCTGTCTGACGGCTTCCCTACCCCACCTGGTTTCCCCACCCAGTGCCTGGGGTGTACCTGCCTCACCTGGGGTGTAGCTTGTCCTGGAGGCCCTGGTGGCTTGGCGGCGGGTGGGGCAGGGCGGGGCGGTCTGCTGGACCCCAGAAGCCACTGGAGTGCCTTCTCCTGCCATGGGGATGTTGAGCAGGGCAGCGAGGTGAGTGAGCTCAGGGGCTGGGTTGGGGCCTCTGGCTCATTAATGTCCCTCCCTCCTGGGCTGGGCGGGAGGTCAGAAATACAAACCCAGGACCCACGCACAGGCAGCCCAACCTGGGCAGTCCCTCCCTGCCTGCCACCCCCTCCTCCACGGCCCTCGGGGCTCTGGTGGGGATAAGTGGTGATGGGCAGGGCCTGGGGACCAGGCCAGGTGATAGGATGCCCCCACGAGGCCGGCTAATAATTTCCTGCCCTTCTTTTGTGTCCCCAGCAGCCACCATGGAGGTGATGAACCTGATCGAACAGCCTATCAAGGTGACCGAGTGGCAACAGACGTACACCTATGACTCGGGCATCCACTCAGGGGCCAACACCTGCGTGCCCTCGGTCAGCAGCAAAGGCCTCATGGAGGAGGACGAGGCCTGCGGGCGCCAGTACACGCTCAAGAAGACCACCACCTACACCCAGGCGGTGCCCCAGAGCCAAGGTCGGGGGCCCTGGGGACCCTGGGGTCATGGACATATTCCAGCAGAAAACCAGGCTGGCCCTAGAGGGAGGTCAGGGTAAAAGGATGCAGGCCTGGAGTTCCCGTCGCGGCTCAGCGGAAACAAATCCGACTAGGAAATATGAGGCTGCGGGTTCGATCCCTGGCCTCGCGCAGTGGGTTAAGGATCCAGCGTTGCCGTGAGCTGTGGCGTAGGTCGCAGATGCGGCTCGGATCCCGCGTTGCTGTGGCTGTGGGGTAGGCCGGTGGCTACAGCTCCTGTTGGACCCCTAACCTGGGAACCTGCCTATGCCGCGGATGAGGCCCTATAAAAAAGACAAAAAAAAACCAGACAAACAAGGATGCAGCCTTTAGAGGGCTCCCAGTCTGAGGAGACAGGCGCAGCTCCTAGAAACCCACCCAGCCTGAGCGAGGAGGCAAGGCTGCTTCGCGGCGCCCGCCCCTGGGAGGGAGGCAGAGTCCTCTTCTGCGGACCTCTGCGTGGAGGGGAGACAGCCACCCTGCCCGCTAGTCTGGGGGAAGAGGCCCAGTCCTTGCCTGCCATGAACTTGTGTGTGATGGGGAGGCGTCCCTGCTGCCCCCAGGGGACCCGTGACTGTGGGGAAGAAGACACAGTCCTTTTGCTCCGGGAACCTCACATGGGAGCCGGAGGCGGAGCCCGGTTCTGGGGTTTAGTCAGCGGTGGCGGGTGCCCGGCCTCTCTGGGGGAGAGGGTATCCAGTCCCGTCGCTGTCCGCTGTGCCTCCAGGGCCCTGAACGTTGCGGCGCAGTGAGCTGTGGGGGCCGGGAGCGGGCAGGGCGGGCTCAGCCTCGGCGCCCCGGGGAGGTCCTCCCTGACAGCAGGCAGAGGCCCCTCGTCTTGGCTGGCAGCTCAGGTACAACACCCAGGTGGGAAAGCCATGCGGATGTCCCCTCCTTCCTCGCTAAATGGAGAGTGGAACCTCCCCCTCCCCCTCCGCGGGCCGCTGGGACACTGACCGGGCCATGGCTGCCTGGGAAGCTGGGGTACCTGTTTGTGGGACACCCCCCACCAGACCCACCAGGGGGTGGAGCCTGGAGTCTCAGCTGAGAACTCACCTCCTGCTTTCTGAAACCCACTGTCCTGACTTTCCCTCTGACCTGCTGTATTCTGCTGGGTGGCCCTCTGGGCCTCTCTTTGCTTGTCTGTATAATGGGAGAGTTGCCTCCTTTGGGGGAGGATGAGAGTATAATTAAAATCATGAGATTTCAGGGTTGAAAAGAGACCAAGGCTGTCTCATCCTTCCCCTACCTAATTGTTAAGGGGGGGGCTGTAGAGTCGGGGTTGGGCTCTGGAGTCAGACTGTCTGAGTTCAGATCCCAGCTTGGGTTTTTTTTTTAATGGCTGCACGCCCAGCATATGGAAGCTCCCAGGTCAGTGACTGTATCACAGCCCCAGCTGTGACCTATGCCACAGGTGCAGCAACGCCAGATCCTTTAACCTCTATGCCAGGCCAAGGTCAAACCCACACCTCCGCAGAGACCTCAGCTGCTGCAGTCGGATTCTTAACCGACTGCATCATGGTGGGAACTCCTGGCAATAAAATTTATTTATTTATTTATTTATTTAGTCTTTTTTAGGGCTGCACCTGCAGCATATAGAGGTTCCCGGGCTAGGGGTTGAATCAGAACTGCCGCTGCCAGCCTACAGCACAGCCACAGCAACGCGCAATCCGAGCCACAGTTCACGGCAACACCAGGTCCTTAACCCACTGAGTTAAGCCAGGGATCGTACTCAAGCCCTCTTGGATACTCATCAGATTCGTTTCCGCTGAGCCACCACAGGAACTCTTTTTTTAAGAGCAATTCATAACTATCATCTCCTTTAATTCTCACAAGAATTCCCTGCGATGGACAGAACAGGAGGTGCCCCATTTTACAGATGGCCTAACTGGTAGATGGCCTAACTGGTAGATGGCCTAACTGGTAGAAGTGCGAGACATAGGCTGGGAGGCAGCCCTGGGGGAACCGAGGCGGGCGGGCCGGCTGTAAGGCCTGCCCTGCTCTCCAGTGCCCCCTGCCGGCCTCCTGCAGCTCAGCCTCTGCCTGTTGGCCCCCAGGTGACCTGGAGTACCAGATATCCACGACGGCCAGGGCCAAGCGGGTGCGGGAGGCTATGTGTCCTGGTGTGACGGGAGAAGACAGCTCGCTGCTGCTGGCCACCCAGGTGGAGGGGCAGACCACCAACCTGCAGCGGCTGGCAGAGCCATCCCAGCTCCTCAAGTCGGCCATCGTGCATCTCATCAACTACCAGGACGATGCCGAGCTGGCCACCCGGGCCCTGCCTGAGCTCACCAAACTGCTCAACGATGAGGACCCGGTCTGTGAGGGGCCTGGCCGGGGTGGAGGCAGGGCGGGGAGGGGCGGGGTCAGCTGCAGGAGAGGGCCCTACCTGGGTCGGAGGAAGGTCATGGACCCAGAGCCCGGTTAGCAGGAAGAGTCTGGCCTGGGTGTGTCTGAGCTTTGTGGAGGGGTCTCCTGGCTTGGTGTCTGCTCACGCCCTCCCACCCTCCCCCACGCCCCCAGGTGGTGGTGACCAAGGCGGCCATGATCGTGAACCAGCTGTCGAAGAAGGAGGCGTCTCGGCGGGCGCTGATGGGCTCGCCCCAGCTGGTGGCGGCCGTCGTGCGCACCATGCAGAACACGAGCGACCTGGACGCGGCCCGCTGCACCACCAGCATCCTGCACAACCTCTCCCACCACCGCGAGGGGCTGCTTGCCATCTTCAAGTCCGGCGGCATCCCTGCCCTGGTCCGCATGCTCAGGTGCCCACCCCTACCCACCGCGGGAGCCTGGGGCTTCCCCACTCCCTTCCCCGGGCCTCCATACATTTACTGAGCACCTGCTGTGCGCCGGGTACAGAACCACGCCCGGTCCTGGTACTCCGCTGCTCACAGCCTAGCAGGGGGGACAGGCGTGTAACGCACAGGTTAGTTTTCAGGACGCAGGATGGACTGGGGCAGAGGTGTGTCCAGGATTGGTCAGAGGAGCTCCAAGAAGCATTCACTCTAAGGGCTGGGGGTTGACGCATGAGTGGAGTTTGGCTGCTGTGAGGAAGGGAAGAGCATGCCAGGCAGAGGGACCAGCATGTGCAAAGCCCCTTGCTACCTTTATCTTTCCCAGTCTTGCAATTTTTTTTTTTTTTTCTTTTTAGGGTGGCATCTGCAGCATATGGAAGTTCCCAGGCTAGGGGTTGAACTGGAGCTGCAGGTGCCAGCCTACACCACAGCCACAGCAACACGGGATCCGAGCCGCGTCTGTGACCTACACCACAGCTCACGGCAACGCCTGATCCTTAACCCACGGAGTGAGGCCAGGTATCGAATCTGCCTCCTCCTGGATACTAGTGGGTTCGTAACCTGCTGAGCCACAATGAGAACTCCTGATTTGCTTTTCTTTTTTTCTTTTTTTTGGCTGCCCTGGGACATATGGCATTCCCAGGGACGGGGATCAGATCCGAGCCACCTATGCTGCAGCTGTGGCAATGCTGGATCCTTAACCCGTTGTGCTGGGCCAGGGACCAAACCTGCGTCCCACCGCTCCAGAGATGCCACTAATCCCGTTGTGCCACAGCGGGAGCTAGGCAGCCTTGCAGGGCTGATTGGCCTTTTTGCTTATCCCCCTGCCAGGCTGCCAGTTCCCTTAGGGTGGAGATACTGATCTTCCTGCCCTCTGAGTCCCTTGCAGGGCCCTCTAGCGGGCAGCCTTCCACATGGTAGTTACTCAGTAGGGACAGATATCGAGGGGACCAGCTGTGTGCTTAGCGCTGCGCCAGAAGCCCAGAGCAGAAGTCATGGTCCTAGTGGAGAATCGAGAGGGGCCCCGTGCTCCGTGCGTGAGAGTGGGGCTGGGCTCAAGGGACGACGGAGGAGATTGGAGTGCAGGGCCCTTCCACAGGGGTGTCAGCACTGGGAAGGCTTCCTGCAGGGGGTGGCCCGTGGTTATGCCAGGCCCCTGGGACCCAGCTCACACTAACCCCCTGCCCCCACCCCAGCTCCCCCGTGGAGTCGGTCCTGTTCTACGCCATCACCACGCTGCACAACCTGCTGCTTTACCAGGAGGGCGCCAAGATGGCGGTGCGCCTGGCTGACGGGCTGCAGAAGATGGTGCCCCTGCTGAACAAGAACAACCCCAAGTTCCTGGCCATCACCACCGACTGCCTGCAGCTCCTGGCCTATGGCAACCAGGAGAGCAAGGTGGGCTGCGCTCCCCCGCCCGCCCCCAGCCAGCACCTGCAGCCCCCGAGGCGTCACCTTCCATCCAGGTGCAGCCTCGAGCTGCCTCCTTACCTTGAAATTTTAATCAGTTAATTAATTGATTAAATTTTGGCCATGCGCACAGCATGTGCAAGTTCCCAGGCCCCGGGATCAAACCTCCGCCATAGCTGCGACCCAAGCTGCTGCAGTGACAGTGCCAGGTCCTTAACCCACTGCACCACAGGGAAACTCCCTCCTTAACCATTTTTAAGTTAAATATCTTTGTATATGCAGATGTACGTACTTCGTCGTATTACCAAATATTTTGAAGATAAGGGAAAGAAGAAATTCATTGTCTTCACACCATGGCTATTATCTCCATGTGCTTCCCCAGTGCTTTCCTGTGAGCATGTCTGTACACAGCTGTCGTCGTAACAATTTACTCTGCCTGTGTTTTCTACATGATTTTAAAAAAAACGTTTTTGGGACTTGCCGTCATGGCTCGGCGGAAACAAATCTGACTAGTATCCATGAGGACACAAGTTTGATCCCTGGCCTGGCTCAGTGAGTTAAGGATCTGCCATTGCCGTGAGCTGTGGTGTAGGTCGCAGAGGCGGCTCAGATCTCGAAGTGCTGGCGTAGGCCAGTGGCTGTGGCTCTGATTGGACCCCTAGCCTGGGAACTTGCATATGCCGCGGGTGCAGTCCTAAAAAAGACAAAAAAAAATTTAAAAATAAAAAAAAAATTAAAAGAGGGTTTTTTTTTTGCCAGACTGTCTTTAAAACCTCTCTCTATAACAGCAAATAGCATTTCATTAAATGGGGCCCCGGGCTTTATTCCGAGGGAGGGCATCCAGGTTGCCCTCAATTGTCCACCTTCATAAACGGTGCTGGAATGGACACATTCAGGTACACGGCTTCTCCCAAAAAGTAGGAAAACCTTTTCATCAGTGAGGCTAAGGGTTTTTTGTTGTTATTGTTGTTTGTTTGTTTGTTTAAAACTGTCCCCCTCTCCTCTCTCTCTTTTTTCTTTTTAGGGCTGTTCCTGCAGGATATGGAAGTTCCCAGGCTAGGGGTCGAATTGGAGCTGCAGCTGCCAGCCTATAGCACAGCCACAGCAATGCAGGATCCAAGCTGCATCTGCGACCTACACCACAGCTCATGGCAACACTGCCCTTGACCCACTAAGCGAGGCCAGGGATTGGTCGAACCCCCATCCTCATGGATACTAGTTGAGTTCTTAACCTGCTGAGCCACGATGGGAACTCTTGCTAAGGTTTTTTTTCTTTTTTTTTTTTAATATTTCTAGACTTTTACCCAGATTGACAGATATTTTCCAAAATGATTACATTATTTAAAATGCCATCAGAAACAAAAAACCAAACAAAGTGAATAAAAAGCGGGTTACCTGGTGGCTCAGCAGGTTAAGGATCCTGCATCGTCACTGCTGCATCTTGGGTCACTGCTGTGGCGTGGGTTTGATCCCTGGCCCATAAACTTCTGCATGCTGCAGTTGTGGGCCAAACAAACAAAATACAGTGTATCTAGTGGCAGTGTATGTTAACAGTTTCACCTCATCCTTGCCATCACTGTGTATTATCATTTTTTTCAACATTTTGCCTTATTTAGTAGTCACGAAAGCTACTCAGGTTTTAGATGAAGCTCAGTAATAACAGCTCTATCACCCTCCTCTCCTTTCCTTGTTCCTTGTCATGTTCTCAGTCTGTCTCACACTCATTTTCCCCCTCTCCCCGCAGCTCATCATCCTGGCCAATGGAGGACCCCAGGCCCTCGTGCAGATCATGCGCAACTATAGTTATGAGAAGTTGCTGTGGACCACCAGCCGTGTGCTTAAGGTGCTGTCCGTGTGTCCCAGCAATAAGCCTGCCATCGTGGAGGCTGGTGAGTACTGCAGCCTATGAGGGTGGCCCCTGTCTGGGGTGGGGGCCCTGACCAGTGACTACACTCGGTCAGCCACGCTCCCCTGTGGCTGACGTGGCCCCCCCCATCTCCCACCCCAGGTGGGATGCAGGCCCTGGGCAAACACCTGACAAGTAACAGTCCCCGCCTCGTGCAGAACTGCCTTTGGACCCTGCGTAACCTCTCGGACGTGGCCACCAAGCAGGTGAGTGAGGCTTTCGGTCCTGGGTCCCCCACTTCAGCCACCTCCTCCTCCTGTCTTACCGCATCCATCCCCCTGTCTGGGAGTCTGACCTGAGATGCTGTGGGAGGCCTAAGGCCTCTAAGTCTCGCTCTGTTATGATTGAGGCTGGAACCGCTGAAACTCCTCGTCCTTTTAGCTCAAGGCTTTAATCCCTATGAGGGATTTGGAAGGGGGACTAGATGAAGGGGGCTGATGTTTCCAAGCTGAAGTTCACGGGTACCAGGGGAACAATTCTGACCTAGACCCTGGGCAGGGAGCAGTAGCGCAGGAGACGGCTTGGGGGCCCCCATGGCTGAAAGCAACCCAAGGAAAAATACAGTTTCAGGACAAGTCTTCTGGTCCCTCCTTCCAGCCTGATGGTCAAGTGCTAAAAATCACATCAACAAGCTGCGTTTTGAGCACCCACCGTGTGCTGGACTCTGCTAACCGCGTGGGGACATTGCCTCCTTACACCTTTCAGTTCCTGGAGCTAGAGCCTGGGACCCATTGTTAGAGGAAGAAACAGGCTCAGGGAGTTAGAGACAGCGGTGCTGGGGTTTGAACCCAGGAATCTCTGTCCCCAGAGCCGGGGGTCTTTCTGTCCCACTACATGGCTCCTTTCTGGGTTAGGGATGCTTCCTAAAAACAGATTTGGCCTGGGGACCGCGGAGTGGGCAGCAGCGAAGGCCCAGAAATGTGAGAAGTGTATCGAAGTGAATCAGCTGAGCCCCTGAAGCATGCGGCCTCCTCCACAATCTCCTTCCGGCCTGGGGGGGGCCTCCCTTGGCCTCTGTAGAGCTCTGTTGGGTCTCAGGACCCAGGGGAGGGACAGAGGGGGGCCGAGAAAAGAGCACGGAGCCTAGAGACAGGCGTGGGTTCAGGTCCGGCCCACTGGCTGTGGGTATGTGGGCAAGACCCTCAACCTCTCTGAGCCTTAGCTGCTCCACGGGGTGTCGGCAGGATCCAGGATGGAGGTTTGTGGGCACAGACAGGCGGGGCCCTTCGAGCATTTGCTGAGGGGGAGGGAGACCGCCTTAGGCCCTGTCGATCCCCCGGCCATCCTCGGGCAGACCCTGCGTTCGGGGGTCTCCCTCAGTCTCCGCTGCCCTTCCCAACCCCAGGAGGGCCTGGAGAGTGTGCTGAAGATTCTGGTGAACCAGCTGAGCGTGGACGACGTCAACGTCCTCACCTGTGCAACGGGCACGCTGTCCAACCTGACGTGCAACAACAGCAAGAACAAGACGCTGGTGACGCAGAACAGCGGCGTGGAGGCGCTCATCCACGCCATCCTGCGCGCGGGCGACAAGGACGACATCACGGAGCCCGCCGTCTGCGCCCTGCGCCACCTCACCAGCCGCCACCCCGAGGCTGAGATGGCCCAGAACTCCGTGCGCCTCAACTACGGCATCCCGGCCATTGTCAAGCTGCTCAACCAGCCCAACCAGTGGCCACTGGTCAAGGTAGCACCCGCTGCCCTGTGGGGTCACGCGAGGGAAGGAGCTCTGAAGACAGCAGACAGAGAGGCTTAAAACACAGTGGCTCTGGAATTTCCCTTGTGGTGCAGCAGGTTAGAGCTCTGGCCTTGCCAGGCTGTGTTACTGCAGCGTGGGTTTGATCCCTGGCCTGGGAACTGCCACATGCCGCAGGTGCAGGCAAAAAAACCCAAAACTAAATGGTGGCTTCTATAAGACAAAAATTTACTCCTCTTTCTCTCTTTCTCTTTTTTTTTTTGGTCTTTTTTAGGGCCCTATCCACAGCATCTGAAAGTGCCCAGGCCAGGGATCGAGTCAGAGCTGCAGAGGCCGGCCTACACCACAGCCCCAGCAACGTGGGATCTGAGCGGCATCTGTGCCCTACACCACAGCTCACGGCAATGCCGGATCCTTAACCTGCTGAGCAAGGCCAGGGATTGAACCTACGTCCCCATGGATACGAGTTGGGCTTGTTATTGCTGAGCCATGATGGGAACTCTTTTTTGGAGGGAGTGGTGAAGGAGAAAAGGATAGCTCTTTTGCTTTGGCAGGCAACAGGGAACCACAGCAGGCTAAGGCCTTAAAGACCGCGCCCCCTATTCCTTTCTTGTGTAACAGTTTAGACCTCCACAGAGGCTCTGCTCCTGAGGTCTAGAATCTTTCCATTGTGGAGCTCGGCCACCCCCAGAAGTTCTCACACACGTGACCGCCCTGGGCAGCACTAGGTCTCTCCTTGGGCTTGGTCCTTACCCCAAGCTCGAGGTGGCGGGGAGGGCTTGCATCCTGATCCAGCAGCTATGTTGGCAGGTTCTCTACCCTGTGCTCGCATCCTCATATGTCCCATGATTTTTTTGTTTCTTTTTTCTGCTTTTTAGGGCTGCACTTGCGGCATATGGAAGTTCCAGGCTAGGGGTTGAATCGGAGCTGCAGCTGCCGGCCTACACCACAGCCATAGCCACAGCCACAGCCACAGCCACAGCCATGCTGGATCCAAGCTGTATCCTTGACCTACACCACAGGTCACGGCAATGCCAGATCCTTAACCCACCCAGGGATCAAACCCTCATTCTCAAGGATCCGAGTCGGGTTTGTTACTGCCGAGCCACAAGAGGAACTCCCTCCTATGATGATCGTGCCTTCCTGGCTTCTTGTTTTGAGGATCAAATGAGCTGATAAATTGCTCAGCAACAGCCGGAGGAGCCCTGGGAGGCCAGAATGGCCCCTGGGAGTTGGGGGACGCTGGGGAGGAGCCGCTTTCCAGAGCTGCCTTCTGGGAACTGATTACAGCAGGAGCGTTGCCCATGCAGGGGGCTTAGGGGTCAACCCTGGCAGGGACTCGCTCATAACCAGGGTTTGGGAACGATCAGAAAAGCAAGTAAGAGGAGTTTCCTGGTGGCCTAATGGTTAAGGATCTCTCATTATCACTGCTGTGGCACAGGTTCAATCCCTGGCCTGGGAATTTCCACATGCTGTTGGCGAGGCCAAAAAGGAAAAAAAAAGAAAGAAAAAAAAAAAAGAAAAGCAAGTACGACTATGTTGTCTGAGAGAAGAGAAGAGGTTGAGAGAGGGACGGAGAGAGTTGTGGTTGTGGAGCGGTAGAAATGAATCTGACTAGGAACTGTGAGGATGTGGGTTCGATCCCTGGCCTTGCTCAGTGGGTCAAGGATCTGGTGTTGCCGTGAGCTGTGGTGTAGGTCGCAGATGCGGCTTGATCTGATGTTTCTGTGGCTCTGGCTTAGGCTGGCAGCTGCAGCACTGATTCAGCCCCTTGCCTAGGAACTTCCATATGCTGCAGGTGCGGCCCTAAAAAGCAAAAAAAAAAAAAAGGAAAAGAAAGAAAAAAGAAGAAAGAGGGGTGAGAGTCAGAGCATGGAGGCTGGTGGAATATTCTGGAATGGAGTATCATTCTAGCAGGGGCTGTCAGGGTTAGACACGAATCGTATGGAATAAGGGGCATGGGCTGGGGCTGGTCCCATTCTCTAGAGATCTTCCAGCATGCCTGTCGCTGGCCTGGGGGACAGAAGAGATGAGAGGGGAAGAAACAGGTGATGCCGGGGCCGTGGGGTCCTCCAGGTACCCAGGAAACACCCTTGATGGGTGCCCCTCTTCTTGCCAGGCAACCATCGGCCTGATCAGGAATCTGGCCCTGTGCCCAGCCAACCATGCCCCACTGCAGGAGGCAGCGGTCATCCCCCGCCTCGTCCAGCTGCTGGTCAAGGCCCACCAGGATGCCCAGCGCCACGTGGCTGCAGGCACACAGCAGCCCTACACGGTGAGTGGGCCCTCGCTGGGAGTCAGGGTGTCCTCCGTGTGAACGCATGCGCACGCGAGCATGTAAATAGGGAGGCGAGTTGCAACTGATGCCAACCCCAAAGGCCAGGGAGGTTTGCCAGTGTCATGGGAGGGGATGTGACCATGCCCAAGAGCCACCTGTTGCTAGGCCCCATGACTCCTTTTGTGCAGGATGGCGTGAGGATGGAGGAGATCGTGGAGGGCTGCACTGGAGCCCTGCACATCCTCGCCCGGGATCCCATGAACCGCATGGAGATCTTCCGACTCAACACCATCCCCCTGTTTGTGCAGGTGAGTGTGGGACAGGTGGGCAGGAGAGGCTCCCTCCGAAAATCCCTGCTTATCCCCACTGCCGAAAGGGGAAGGTTGGCAGCCATGGGTTTGAGCGGGTCTGGGCCAGGCATCAGGAAGTCTAAGAGGAGCTTGGAGAAAAATGATCACACGAGGCGTGGACCACTCAGCAAACCCCAGCCTGGGAAAGGCATTCCGAGCTCAAGAGCAAAGGAAGGGGCCGCAAGCGAAAATAAAAAACTCTGTTGTAATGGCAGAAACAACCTAAAAGCATTAACAAGCAAACAGCAAACTGGGAAAATATTTGCAAGCATCACAGCAGACAAGAGTTGAACATCTTTCATACAAAAGAACTCATTAATAGCAGGTCCTAGTTATAGAAGAGGCACGTGTAATTCCCCAGTGGCTCGTAAACAAACAGTGCTTAACCCCAGGGGTTTAAAGAAATGAGCTTACCCCTCAGTGAGAGCCCATTTTCCACTATCAAATTATCAACGAAAAAAATTGGAGGGAATTCCCTGGTGACATAGCAGGTTAAGTATCTGGCGTCATTGCAGCAGCCCTGGGTTGCTGCTGTGGTGTGGGTTCCATCCCTGGTCCAGGAACTTCCATGTGCTGCTGCAGATGTAACCAAAAAAAATAAAAATAAAAAAAGGGGAGTGCTTTGTACTGGTCAAGATGTGATAAAATAGGCATCTCATACCCCACTGGAGGGAAGAAAAAGTGGTAAAACCTCTCCAGAAAGCAGTTTTGCAATATGTATAGAGAGCCTTGAAAATGTTTGTAGCCTTTGATCAAATAGTACAGGTCTGGGACTCTCTGCTTAGGAAATAACATAATGTAATTGAAAAAAATAGCATACGGAGAGTTCCTGTTGTGGCTCAGCGGAAACGAATCTGACTAGCATCCATGAGGAAGCAGGTTTGATCCCTGGCCTCGCTCAGTGGGTTAAGGATCTGGCGTTGCCGTGAGCCGTTCTGTAGGTTGCAGTTGCAGCTGGGATCTGGCGTTGCTGTGTCTGTGGTGTAGGCCAGTGGCTACAGCTCCGTTTTGACCCCTAGCCTGGGAACCTCCATATGCCATGGGTGCGGCCTTAAAAAGACAAAAAAAAGGAAAAATAGCATAGATGTATGCATGTAGCCGACAGTTGCACCATTACTTATAATAATAATTTATTGAAAATAAACTAAATGTCCAACGATAAGAGAATGGTTAAAAAAAGAATGGCCCATTGGAGTTCCCATTGTGACTCAGCGGTAACGAAACCTCCTAGGATCCATGAGGATTCAGGTTCGATCCCTGGCCTCACTCAGTGGGTTAAGGATCCGCATTGAGCTGTGGTATAGGTCACAGACACAGCTGGGATCCTGCGTGGCTGTGGCTGTGGTATAAGCTGCCAGCTACAGCTCCAATTTGATTGGGAACTTCCATATGCCTCAGGTGTAGCCCTGGAAAAAAAAAAGGAAAGGAAAAATGAATGGTCCGTAATATCTTGTCATAGACAATGATGTTGAAGAAAAATTTTTGTGTTTTTGAATTTTTTTCCTTTGTTTTTTAATGTTCAGGGTAAGAAATTGGTGCTGCTACCTACTTTTGTTTGTGAATGAAGAGGTTTTTTGTTTTTGTTGATGTTTTGCCTTGGAGCATTCTCTTGTTCTCTTGAGTATCAAGCTGAGCTCAGATTTTTAGGAAAAGGTATTGAGTAAAACGGGAAAATGCTTTTGCTATAATGTTTGATAAAAAAAAAAAAAAGCAGGAATCAGGAGTTCTTTTGTGGCACAGCGGGTTAGGGATTCAGAGTTGTCACTGCCGTAGCTCAGATCACTGCTGTGGCTCGGGTTCAATCCCTGTCCTGGGAAACTTCTATATACGTGGGTGCAGCCACACCCCCACAAAGCCAGGAATCAAATATATGTATATGACTATGATTAAAAATCCAATGGAAGGGAGTTCACATCATGGCCCAGTGGAAACAAATCTGAGTAGGATCCATGAAGACGCAGGTTCAATCCCCAACCTCGATCAGTGGGTTAAGGATCCGGTGTTGCCTTGAGCTGTGGTGTAGGTTGCAGATGCGGCTCAGATCCCGCATTGCTGTGACTCTGGCGTAGGCCGGCAGCTGCAGCTCTGATTCGACCCCTAGCCTGGGAACCTCCATATGCTGCGGGTGTGGCCCTAAAAAAAAAAGACAAAAAAACCCAAAAATCCAATGGAAAGAAGCTTTGTCTGAGTGGGGGCTCGTGGCTTGTTTGCTTTTCTGTCTCTTTATACTTTTCTTAGACTCCCCACACTTTCTCCTATGGGATTGGGTTCAAGCCAAAAATGGGAGGTGGAGATGGGCGGGGCTGTGCGTTGTGCTGCAGCCCTCACACCCGCCCCTCGCTCTTCACCCCAGCTCCTGTACTCTTCCGTGGAGAACATCCAGCGTGTGGCCGCTGGGGTGCTGTGCGAGTTGGCCCAGGACAAGGAGGCGGCCGATGCCATTGATGCCGAGGGAGCCTCATCCCCGCTCATGGAGCTGCTGCACTCCCGCAACGAGGGCACTGGTGAGAGACCGCGCTAGCTGCCAGGGCGCTGGGCGGGAGGCTGGGTCTTGTTCCCCCAGCCCTCCTGGGATGGAGGCGGGCACCTGATTTGGCCTGTCCTTTTCCTGCTCAGCCACCTATGCTGCTGCTGTCTTGTTCCGCATCTCTGAGGACAAGAACCCAGATTACCGTAAACGTGTGTCTGTGGAACTTACCAACTCCCTCTTCAAGCACGACCCCGCAGCCTGGGAGGCTGTGAGTATCCCGGGTTGGGCCGCCGTGTCTGGTTGTGCAAGTTGTGTACTGCACAAGGACAGTAGTTTTGGGGGAGGGCCTCCTAGCATCTCGTCAGCTTCATAGATTTTTATTTTATCATTGGATCATTTATAACAACTCCAAGCAGATGGAAGTGGTAGGTGGAACCATCTGTCTTTTCTTGACCTAGAAAATGGCAATTTCATTTTGTCCAGGAGATCCCGTAGTGGCTCAGCACGTTAAGAACCGGACTAGTATCCATGAGGAAGCGAGTTTGATCCCTGGCTAGGGTGTAGCCTTAGCTGCAGCTCCAATTTGACCCCTAACCCAGAACTTCCATATGCCACAGGTGCAGCCCTAAGAAGAAAAAAAAATTATTTTGTCCAAATTAATATAAAGTGTTGGGGCGTGGGTGCCTTTGTCCACCTTGCACAAAGGTGCTTGGATAGGCTGGCGGCTGCCCTGATCCTGGGTGGGGCAGCTCCTGGCACCCATTCCCTAATCCTTTGCCCGCGACTGACCTCCCCTAGGACTACTCTGGTTCTCTGGGTACCCCCAAGCGCGAATGGTGGGACCCTTCACCCCGTGGGGGACTGGCAGTCATGAGGGCGCCGTGTAACCCCAGCTTATCCTCTGTTCCTTCAAGCGATTTTTGCTTTGCCCTTGGCCCGCCTTTTTAGAAGCGTCTCTTGCTGCCCCCCCACCAGCCCAGAGCCTGCGTTTCCCTCCCTTCCCTCCCCCTACAATGTATGTCTCTCTCCATCCTCAGGCCCAGAGCATGATCCCCATCAATGAACCCTATGCCGATGGTAAGTGTGCAGAGCCCGGGGCAGGGGGCTGCTGCATGGCTGTGAGCCAGGGAGTAGCTTTGTGTCCCCAGGGCCAAAGGACCAGTGGCAGCCACTGTAGTGTCCACATGTACTCCTGTCTAGACTCCCTGATGCGGGGGAGTCTGGGGAGGGGGGGCAGCTCCCCTGGGGGCGCGCAGGGGGAGAAGGTGTGGCTGAGGGCCGTCCTGCCCATCCGCCCCTGCCCCCCACCCCCCACCCCCGCCACGAGGTAGCCCGAGAACCCGGACAGAGCTGCCTTCTCCTCCGCAGACTTGGATGCCACCTACCGCCCCATGTACTCGAGCGATGTGCCTCTGGACCCCCTGGAGGTGCACATGGACATGGACGGGGACTATGCCACGGATACCTACAGCGACGGCCTCCGGCCCCCCTACCCCACTGCGGACCACACGCTGGCCTAGCCGGCTGGACCCCAGTATGACACCCGCCCACCCCCGCTTGGCTGCTGAGACTCTCCCTTCCCTTTCGACCTTCCTCCTCCTGGAGGCCCGCTCAGGTTTCCACTGACACCCTGGCTCCCTTTGGTGCGGAAACAAGTGTGAGACCTCTTGGTGTTGCGCTCGCTCCCCCAGGGAAGGCGCGCCTCGGCCTGCCCGCTTCTCTTATCTTTGCTTGGGGCCAAGACTTCCCCCCCCGGCCTGCCCCTTTTCCGTGGCTGGTGGGTGGGCGCGTGGCGGGGGCTGAGCTCCCGGGGTCACAGGCCTGGCCTGACCCCTCTGTATCTGCCCGTCCCCCCAGGTGCGGTTCCCCGTCTGGGAGGCTCTCCACGCAGGCGATGGGGCGAGATAGCCAAGTGCCTGGGCCCGGGCAGCAGGGCTGCGACTTTCCAGCTGAAGCCCGCGCCTCCAGGGCTCCTCTGTAGGGTCTTTCTTGGGATGGTGATCTGCTCCTGCTTTTCTGTTCTGGGCCGTGCGTCTGGGGCCCGACACCCCTTCCCCACCCCCGAGGCCCTGGCACTAAAACTTTAGACTCCAGGCGCTCATTCTGTCCCCTAGAAGCCCCTCCCCTTCTTCTCCCTGGCTGCCCTTCTCCAGCAGCCGGGCCCCGTGGGACTTTGGGTTGCTGCTCTGGCTCTGATTATGTCACAGAACTCCACCCAACCAACTGTGCTGAGCCCCAGGGATCCCCAGGCCCCAGGTTCAAGGCCCAAGGGCTCAGAGTCCAAAGCTTATCTTGAGAAGGTCAGGGATCGTCCAGGGAGATGGGGCGGAGGTGCGGAGAGCGAGTCCCCGGCTCCAGGACACCGCCCCCTTCTCTGTCTGGATGTTCAGTTGGCTTTGGCCCCCTCCCCGGGGAGCTCGGGGACAGCTCCCCCCTCACACCCCTCCCCTGCCCCTCCCAGTCCCACCCACACAACTGTGCTAGCTGACCCCCAAGAAGTGCCCTTGGCTGTCCCCTCTGGTGTGCTTTGCGGGGCTTTCTCTTCCCCTTCGTGTTGCAAACCCCCCGCCCCCACGGCCTTCTGCACACGGTGTGGGGGGCCGGGGGAGGTGCCAGCAGAGAGTTTTATTATTATCGCTTAATGTTTTTGGTTCTTGGTTTTTTTGTATAGACCAAAGCAAAGAAAATAAAACTAACACACAGAACCGTTGGAGGCTGTTTGGGGGAGAGGGAGAGGGAGGGGCTGTGGGGGCCCCCTCAGCAGCCCGATGCCTCCCTGGTTGGCTCCTGACTGTGCTCATGACTGCCTGGTGTGTGGAAAGGGCAGGGAGGGGTTCTCGTCGTGGCTCGGTGGTTAAGGAATCCGACTAGGAACCAAGAGGTTGCGGGTTCGATCCCTGGCCTCGCTCAGTGGGTTAAGGATCTGGCATTGCCATGAGCTGTGGTGTAGGTTGCAGACGGGCTCAGATCACGCATGGCTGTGGCATAGGCTGGCAGCTACAGCTCTGATTAGACCCCCTAGCCTGGGAACCTCCATATGCCCCCGGTGTGGCCATAAAAAGCAAAAAAAAAAAAAAGGGCAGGGAGAGAGAATTCCAGCAGCCGGAGTTGATTTAATTTAATAACAACAGGAAAACTTAGGAGGCTAGGAGGGGCCAAGAAATGGCTAGTGGCAAGTCCCCCCTTTCGGGGACCCCAAGCCTTGTCTCCTTAGTGGGAGACCTCTCATCCAGCCTGCTGTCTACATTTTTTTTTTTTTTTTTGCTTTCCTGGGGCCACCCCTGCGGCATGTGGAAGTTCCCAGGCTAGGGGCTGAATTGTCACAGCCACAGCAACACGGGATCCTTAACTCCACTGAACCAGGCCAGGAATTGAATCCTTATCCTGACAGATACTAGTCGGGCTCATTTCCACTGAGCCATAACGGGAATTCTGATAATTTCCTCTTATTCCACTTTTTTTTTTTTTTTTTACTTTTTAGGGTTGTGGGTGCAGCATGTGGAGGTTCCCAGGCTAGGGGGTCTAATCAGAGTTACAGCTGCCGGCCTACACCACAGCTCACAGCAATGCTGGATCCTTAACCCATTGAGTAACGCCAGGGATCGAACCCGCAACCTCATGGTTCCTAGTCGGATTCTTTAACCACTGCACCACAAAGGGAACTCCATCTCTTACTTTACTTTTGAAGCCAAAGATGTTCCGGTGACCTGCCTCTAACTCTCTTGTTTTAAATACTCTTAACAATAGCAGTTATGAGCCCTCAGTTATGCTAAGAGCTACTGAATAATCTTGGTTAACCCTCACAGCCCTGCAGGTTGTATAAAATGAAGGTGAATTATATAAGGTGCGGCCCCTGAGACTCAGAGCCCAGTTGTGTGAGTGCCGGGCCTGGGATCTCAATCCAAGACACCTGACTTTCAATCCCAAGGCTGGGACCCAGAACCTAGGTCTGCACTCATGGTGGACCCCACTGGTGACCCCAGCTGTCCTGGAGCACCCCCATGAGGTCAGGAGGGATGGGGTTCACGCCCGGCTGAAGGATGGGGGCCCGGGGAACAGCATCCCTGACAAAAGCCCTGAGACACGTGCCCAGAGCTCCGGGAAGGGATGCAGCTCCGTTCCAGGGATCCCCGAGGCATAACCAGAATGAGAAGTGGGATTGGGGTGGGGGTGGGATTACAAAGAGGAAGGTTGGGAACTGAGTGGGTTAAGAACCTGACTAGTATCCATGAGGATGTGGGTTTGATCCCTGGCCTCCCTCACGGAGGTGGCTTCGGCATCGCCGGATCCTTTACCCGCTGACCGAGGCCAGGAATCGAACCTGCAACCTCATGGTTCCTGGTCGGATTCATTAACCACTGAGCCACGACGGGTACTCCTGAGCTCCCCATTATTGGAGGTACTCAGTTACAGG
The DNA here is from genome assembly GCA_004024745.2 of Catagonus wagneri. Lineage (NCBI taxonomy): Eukaryota > Metazoa > Chordata > Mammalia > Artiodactyla > Tayassuidae > Catagonus > Catagonus wagneri. Next base: position 1,049,088 of record PVHT021183690.1, on the reverse strand, counting down.
CTGGAGGACCACCTGGTGGGAAGGTCATGGATGGGAGAGATTCTTCAGTAACTGGCCAAGGTCTCCATGGAAGGGCAGGTGTGGCAGCGGGGTACCTGGCAAGGGGACCTCAGGGTGCCGTTCCTCCGCCTGGAATCTTCGCTCTGTGGTCAGAGGTGCTAAGTCAGCTCCTCCCGGGGCCAGAGCACAGCCCTCGCTCCTCCCTGCCCCCAGCAGCACTGCCTCTCCCCCGGGCCTGCACACCTCAGACCCCGCTAGCAGGGGTCTTGCTGAAGGGCTGTTTGTGTCTGCCTTCTCCACCAGTAACAGTCACTGCTGTTGAGAAAGCACTTACAATGGAACTTAAAGAAAATAAAGATTAAAAAAATAAAAATGGAGTTCCCATCGTGGCTCAATGGTTAATGAACCCGATGAGCACCCATGAGGTCGAGGGTTCAATCCCTGGCCTTGCTCAGTGGGTCAGGGATCCGGTGTTGCCGTGAACTGTGGTATAGTTCGCAGATGAGGCTTGATTCCTGCATCGCCGTGGCTGTGGTGTAGGCTGGCAGCTATAGCTCCAATTCTACCCCTAGCCCAGGAACTTCCATATGGCAGGCGCGGGGGGGCTGTAAAAATAAAAAAAAATTATAAGGTCCTCCCTCAGTAACTACTGATCAGTGAAAGGATGCCCAGTGAATGCAACCAGCTCTAGGGATATGGGGGCCAGATTCCCTCCCGCCTCCCCCATCTGGGAGGCCACGAGGGGCAGTGGACAGCACACGAGCTCTTAGACAAAGCTTTGTGATCTTATCTCCCTGATACTCCTCGGCTGTGTGGCCTTGGGTATGTCACTTGCCTTCTCTGAGCCCGTTTCCCATCTATAAATTCCTTTCAGTGATGATAAAAAGAAACAGATCAAAAGCATGGACCAGAATTTCCGTTGCGACTCAGTGGTTAGCGAATCCAGCTAGTGTCCATGAGGAGGCAGGTTCGATCCCTGGCCTTGCTCAGTGGGTTAAGGATCTGGCGTTGCCGTGAGCTGTGGTGTAGGTCGCAATCACGGCTCGGATCCCACGTTGCTGTGGCTGTGGCTGGAAACAGCAACTCTGATTCGACTCCTAGCCTGGGAACCTTCATATGTCATGAGTGTGGCCCTAAAAAAAGGCAACCAAAAAACAAAAAACAAGCATGGCCCTATTCTGGCTTCTCTGGTGAGAGAGAGCTTGTCGTGGCTTGTAATGGAGGCACTTGCTCTCTGCTAGGATCCTGGCCTCCTCACTGGAGCCCCCCGCCCCACTCTCCTTGCGTCTGTCTCTTCCCTGCCCCGGAAACCAGAAGACAGCAGGGGGGAACGGCTCAAGCCCCCAGGGAACCCCCACGTCCTCGACCCAGGCTAGAGAGAGGGCTTGGAGGGCTCTGTGCCCCAGGATGCTGGCTGGGGTCCTGGGGGAGAAGTACAGGAAAGGGGGGCCCTCCACCAGGTGCAGGGACCTGGGCATGGCGGTTTCCACTGTGGGCGCCATTGCCTGCTGCTGGGGAATTGGGGCCAGACGGGGAGGAGGGCACCCCTGAGGCCTGCAGGAGAGGAGCGGGAGTAGGGGGAGATGAGGAGTCCTGGCTGTCCCATATCCAGGGTATCCCCCCCACCCTCAGCCTGCTCCCCGGTCTGATGCAGAAGGTGGTCCTGCGTCTGGCTGTGCCCAGATCCCTGCACCGACCCTCTAAGTCTCTTTCCACGGAGAACCCAGTCCCACGTGGCTTTTTCCAGGTTCAGGCCAGAGGAGGTGGCCCAGGCTGAGTGTGTGCTGCCCAAGGCTGGGCATCAAGGTGTCTGTGCCCCAAGTTCATGGCTGTGGTGGGGGGTATGCCTGGCTTCATGGTCTGGTGGGTCATGTGCCCCTATTCTCCTCTCTCTGGTCCCGTGGGGGTCAGAGGGTAAGAACTGGGAGGGAGGGTGCCGACCTAGGGTCTCTGCTGATTTCTTGGGTTGGAGCAGCAGCTGCAAGACAGAGGGAACCACAGACCGAGGCCTGGATCAGAGACCCCGAACTGGGTCTCTTGCACAGCCCTGGAAAGTGGCAGACGCCCGTCAGCCAAGCCACGCCTATTGTGGAGAGACAGGAGTCTGAGTCTTGGTTTCTCCTTCTGTAAAATGGAGACACCAATCCCTCCACCGCCTTTTTTTCTGGGTGAGTGACCCTGCAGTAAGGGAGCCGGATTTTGGTGGGGAGGGGGGCAGTGGTGAGATGGGTGGTGATACAAGGTCTGGCACTGCCCTCTGGTGGCTGCACTAAGAGTTGCTGGGCACCAGTGCCGGGACCTAGAGGGTGCTGTCACCTGGGGAGCCTGCAGTCCCCTTCAGCTCTGCCTTCTCCATCCCATTTCCTTCTTCACTGCAAACTTCCCAGGGGTCTCAAGGCTGCTTTCTCAAGGGCAGAGATAATTCAAATCAGCAAACATCTATGCAACAGAAATTGAACGGGCCCCTACCGTATGTCCTGTCCTGTGCTTGGTGTTGGAGCTGCAGAGGTGTCTCAGTAAGACTGTCCAGGAAGCTGGTGGCTGGTGTGGGAGCCACTTGACAGAGCTGCAAGGCTACAGCCTCGTGATGTCTGGGCCACGCTGATGTCCTGGTGTTCTCCAACCGCGCTGTCCACAGGGAGCCCTTGGGGTTGGGTTTCATCTTCTTAAGACTTTTTGCTGGAGTTCCCGTTGTGGCTTGTTCACTGGGTTAAGGACACAATGTGGTCTCAGTGAGGATATGGGTTCAATCCTTGGCCTTGTTCAGTGGGTTAAGGATCCAGTGTTGCTGCAAGTTTCGGGCTAGATCGTGGCCTCTGATGCAGTGTTGCCATGGCTGTGGTTTAGCCTCAGCGGCAGCTCCGATTCCAGTCCTGGCCCAGGAACTTCCATATGCCACAGGTGCAGCCATAAAAATAAAAAAAAAAAAGAATTTTTGCTGACAAAGACAAATATATGATATCATTTATATGTTGAATCTAAAATATGACGCAAATGGACTTATTTGCAAAACGGAAACAGACCCACAGACATAGAAAACAAACTTATGGTTAACAAAGGTGAAAGGATGGGGAGACATAAGTTAGGAGCTTGGGATTAACAGATACAAACTACTAGATACAAAATAGATAAGCAAAGGCATTCCCATTGTGGCACAGCAGAAACGAATCCAATTAGGAACCATGAGGTTGCGGGGGTTCGATCCCTGCTCCTTTGATAAACTGGCAGATGAGTCCCCTTGTGGGTCTGCAGGATTAGGGGAACTAACTCACTCATCAATCAGGCTCCTATGGAGAGAAGCTGTCATTTGAGTGGGGCAGGTGTGAATGGACTGTGAAGGCAGGCGGGGGTGTGGGTTCAGAGGCAAAATACCATGCAATGAATGATTTCCCTACTCCCACCTGCTCAGACCACCCCGTCAGATTTTCCTGAATGGTACTTTCCGTTTTCCTCAGTCAGAGCTCCCTGTTTGTTTCTTTCAGAAAACTTCTCACACTCTGTAATAACCTTTCTCATTTTCCTGTTTATCTGTCTCCCCTTCTAGATGCTTAACTCCCAGGAGAGCAGGGATGGAGCTTATCTTCTTTCCTGCTCTACCCTGAGAGTTTAGCACAGTGCCTAGTGTATATACACAAGAGATGCTTGTCAAATGAATGAATGAACTCAGACAGAAGGAAATACTCTGATCACTCTGATCGTAGTGCTTCTCCACTTGACAGCGGGTGGACGGAGTGCTCTGATCCTACCCTGGGTTGTGCCTTTTTCTTTTCTTTTTTTTCTTTTTAGGGCTGCACCTGTGGCATGTGGACATGCCACAGGGGGTCAAATCAGAACTGTAGCTTCCAGCTATGCTACAGCCACAGCAGCTTAGGATCCAAGCCGCATCGGTGACCTACACTACTGCTCACGGCAACACCAGATCCTTAACCCACTGGGTTAAGGCCAGGGATCAAACTCACATACTCATGGATACTAGTTGGGTTCCTAACCTGCTGAGCCACAGTGGGAACTCTCTGGGTTGTGTCTCTTGTTCCAGGCTGTGTCATGGACACCTGGCCCCCAGAGCATGTCATCAGCGCTAGGAGCCACTGTCCTAGGTGCAGACCTTGGGCCCAGCATCTGTCCTGGGCCCTGGCTTGGAGTGGTGGCTGTAGGGAAAGGAGTCCTGGAATTCCTAAGCTTGGAAAGGAGTATGAATGCGAGAGATGGGCTAGAGGTAGATTCCTGGGGGTGGGGATGAGTGGGTGGGGAGAGGCGAGAATCACAGCAATCCAGAAGAGAGAACGAGACCTCCACAGCAGAAGGGCTGACAAGGAGGCAGACATTTAGAAATACTTAGCAGTAAACCAAGCAGGATTTGGGGCTTGACAGTATTCAAGAAGGAAAACTGGGGCCCCAAGAATGATCCCAAGGCTTTACAAGAATCAGTGGCAGCCATCACTTTTCGGTGTGGGATCCTCTGATCCAAAGGCACAGAAATGGCCACTGGACCCCTCTGCTGCCCCACAGTTCATTCAGGACTTAGAGGGACCCTCATAGGTATCCCGACCTGTGCGGTGCTCTGAGGGACCCGCTCCCCGCGCTGAAGCCGAGCAGGTTTGATCTTGGAGACAGACACGGTCTGAGCACAGTGGCCACCGAGTAAAGGATGCTCCGGAGTGAAGGAGGGCGGGATCTGAGGAGTTTTTACACGGAGACACCTAAGAGGGGTCTTGCGGAAGAACAGGTGTTTGCCTGCGTGGAAGGAGGTGGGCAAAGCGAATGAAGGCGGAGGTTAAGCATGAGGAAAGGCCTTAAGGCGAATTAAGAAATAAGAAAGAGGGCTGTCAAGCGGCCGGAGCACTGGGGGTGTGAGCGCCAGGATCAGTGTGTGACGCGCCAGACTGGGCAGCGCGTGGAGACCGTACAGGAGTTTGGGTTTATCTCCCAGCCAAAGAGGAGAGACACCATACAGCCCCAACTCACAGGTCAGATCCAGGGAAGGCAGCTGAAGAGCCTCGGGCTAGAGCGGAGCGAGGGGGTGCCCCCCAGTTAGGGACCTGAGTCCCTGTGCCCAAATCCCCTGCAAGCGGCCGCTTTGGGCAAAACCATTCTCAAGAGGTGGAGAGGGGAGAATAGCTTGCGTTGGGAGCCCAAGCCCGCGGAACCAGCTGAAATCTTCACTCGCCTCTTCTCTTCGCTTTTCTCTTACTTTTGCGCTCTCTTTCCGCCCCCGTTAGCTCGCCCCCTGAGCCTCGCCCCGTCTCCGGCACCACCCGTTGCTCCCAGGCCACCCCCTCCCGCGCGTGGTACGGCCCGGCGAGCGCACATCTAGGCACAGGTTATAAAGGCTGGGCTGCGACAGGCAGCCGACTGCGGACACAAAATGCGCCCGAAAGAGTCGGGGCAGGGATGCGCCGGGGATGGGCGGGGACCCGGGGGTCCCGGAGCAGTCACTCCTGCTCCTCTGTCCGCAGCCAAACCCGCTCCAGGGCCTTCCACCGAGCCTGAACTCGTCCCTGCGCAGGCACTCGAGGCTGGACAGGGAGCAGGATCCGGATCCAGTTGCGTCCCGGGGCCCCCGGTGGGAGCTCGCCAGGCCTTCGAGTCTGGATCCGAGGCAGGAGCCCAGCGCGCATCTGCATTCTCGGTCGCCCAGGGGAATGCCCAGTCTGTGCTCGGCAACTCGGACGCGCCGTGGACTCGCTTTATATTCCGAGGGCCTTTTGGCCCCCAGGCCACTGGCTTGGGGACTGGAAAGGCAGCGGGCATCTGGAAGATGCCAGCTGCCTGCATCGGCCGGCAGCCTGAGGTGTACGGTCCCGAGCGCGCCGCCTTTATTCGGGAGTTAGAGGAAGGTAAACTAGAGTCCTCGGGTCCCCAGAGCGGGCGGGACAGAAGTAGGGAGGAGGGGACCCCTTCCTGTCCAGGCGCCCCATCCCTCCAGCCACCTTCGCGAAGTCACATTCTGCGGTGCCTCTCCGGTCGCCTCTTCCTCTTCTCCTCCTCTTCTCTCGTTCCCTGATTTCCTGTCTGTGGACTGGGTCCCGGGACTCGAACGCTCCCCCGCCCACCTCTTCGCGCCTGTTGCTGCGGCAGATCTGCGCACTCTCAGTGCCCCCCTTCCCTAGGCTACCGCAGTGCCGGGAGAGGGGCGGGGGGCTGCGGGAGGGCGCCGCTGGGGGCGCTCTGAGCTGCGCCGGTCCGCGGCGCCAGCGCACTGGAGGTGGGTGGGCCGAGGGCGTGTTTACCTCTTGGCTGCCGGGGGTCAAGATCCCGCTTCCACCTCGACCAATCTTGGGGGTCGAGGGGCGGGCGGAACCTTAGACAGACGCTGCCTCTCCTCTGTCCTCCCACCCCTCCTGGGTCGCTCCAGATTGGGTCTGGAGGCTCAGGGGTCCCCACCCCAGTGCTGGAGAAGTCTCCTCACTACACGCAACAGGTGCAGGTGGGTGACTGTGCCCGTTTTTGATGACCCGTGAGGCTCCAATGAGCTGGCAAAGGCTGCCCTCTGGGTTAGGGGTGATGAGTCAGTAGGCTCTGTACTTCCGCTAGCCGCCTCCATGCTCCTAGGTTCCAGGGACTGCACAACTGTAATCTCCCTTATCCAGTCTCTTCCAGGAAAAGAAAAAAAAAAAGTCCAATTGGCCCTGGAAGCAGGGAAGAGAGTACCGAGTACATGGGGAGGATATTGGGAGCAGAAACGGAACTCGGTTTTCTCCTTCCTCGTTGATCTTTGCTGTTGAGGGCAGGAAACAGTAGGGTGTGGGGTGGCCTATGCCCCCTGTTTTCTGACCCGGCTGCCCCATTTCTCTGGCAGTGCTGTGTCCTGACAAGCCCCTGCCAGTCAAGAAGATCACCCAAGAAGATGTCAAAGTGATGCTGAATTTGCTAGAGGAGGTGTGTGCTCCCTTTCCTGCCCCGGGGGCCAGGGCCGAGCCTTAGCCAAGCTCCCGGTTTAATTCCAACTTGGGGGGCGGGTAGGAATCTCTCTGCTTCTCTACCTCCCTGGGGGCCAAGCTGGGGGTCCCTCTTATGGAAGACAGGGAGATGTGAGATGTCCAGGCCGGAAGAGCGCGTAGGGCCGTCTGATCTGTTCTGCTCTTTTCCTACGGGGGAAACTGCCTCAGGTCCCACAGTGGGTTCATCGCAGGCTCTGGTCTAGTTTCCTGGAGAACCAGGGGCCAGAGAGGGTTTCCCCTAGTCGCCTGGCTTCCCTCTAACCCCGGGGTACTCCGTAGCTTCTCTCACCCATCTGGGAGATCCCAGAAACCAGAAACGTTTTCTCCATGGATGGGGTGGGGGGCTCCCTCTGCAGAGAGAGCAGGACCTGAACACGGCAGCTAGCATTGGCCAGTCCCTGGTGAAACAGAACAGTATTCTGATGGAGGAGAACAGCAAGCTGGAAGCCATGCTGGGCTCCGCCAGGGAGGAGGTACCCGGGGGCGGGGAGAGGAGCCGGGGGGCGGGGCGTGTCTCAGGCCTGCCTCCATCTCGCTGTGCCGGACCGTGCCTGCCCCTGCCCGCACCCCGACCGGGACTCTTCTTCCTCTGGTCAGATTTTACATCTCAGGAACCAGGTGTGCCTGCGGGATGACCTCCTTCAGCTTTACTCAGATTCTGATGAGGAGGAGGAGGAAGAGGAAGAGGAGGATGAAGGCGAAGAGGAGGAGGAAGAAGAAGAGGAAGAAGAGGAGGAGGAGGAAGAGGACGAAGAGGAGGAGGAAGAGGAGGAGGAGGAAGAAGAGCAGAGGTGAGATAGATCATTCCTACAAAGCTTCAGAGCTGCGCGTGACCTGCTGGTGCATCTGGGTACCCCTTCTCTGAGCCTCAGTTTTCTTGTTCACAAACGGAGACACCTTGTACCTGACCACCGCAGTCAGCCCGGGTCGGGAGGCCCTGGGTGGGCTGGGAACTGGGTCCCCCAAGTCCTTGCACCCTGATTCCCATGGGTCCCTCCCCTAGGACCCCTCTGATGGAGTCGCATCACTGCCCGCAGCTGGAAGCCCTGCAGGAGCAGCTGAGGCTGCTGGAGGAGGAGAACGAGCAGCTTCGAGAAGAGGTGAGGATGGAGGCAGAGGGCGCGCCGGTGGGCAGGGGGTGTTGACTCCCCTGCCCCTTCCTCTCTCCCTCTCTCCAGGCCTCCCAGCTTGACGACCTTGAGGAGGAGGAGGAGCAGATGCTCATTCTGGACTGCGTGGAGCAGTTTTGTACGTGAACTTGTAACTTGGGGTCGGGGGCTGTCCCGGGGAAGGGAGGGAAGAGCCCAGGATGAGTCCGGAGACTTGGAATTCAAGTCACAGCTCTGGTGCTCCCTAGCTTTGTGAACTTGGCCAATTTCCTTGACCTCTCTGAAGCTTCATCTTCAGAGTGGGGGTTAATGATCTTGGCCCCGCTGATCTCTGCAGGGGCTACGGCTGAGGAAGGGCTTTGTACAGATGCTCTGGGGCTCCACTAAGCCCATCTCCTTTTGTCCTTTGGGGAGGGGGACGGAGCCATGGGCTGCTAGAGACCAGGGACCCTGGGCACTGGGCCTGGGACCATTCAGAGTCACACATTAGGCAGAGGCTGTGCCTGGAATTTATGAAGACAAATGAGGCACAGCATTTGTCCTCGAGGAGCTGGGGTCTAGCTGGGGAGATGCAGACTCAAGGTGGCAACGCTTGAACGCATGCTCTTCCCATCACCCCAAACCTGCCTTCCTTTCCCCTGGATTGCTCGAATGCCCCCGTCTCCCCCATCCCGGTCCCAGGCCCCTGGAGTTGGAGGCAGTCCCCACATTCTGTTGCTTCTACCTCCTAGGAAAGGCTCAAGTCTCCTTCCTCTTGCCCATCCCAGCTGCCTCTAGCCCAGGCCACCTCTTAACTGCTCTCTCTGCCTCCACTCCTGCCATTCCGGGCCCTCTGCACACAGCTCAAAGGAGTTTTGTAAAACCAAATCTGGAGTTCCCATTGTGGCTCATCGGGTTAAGAACCTGACATTGTGTCCATGAGGATGCAGGTTCCATCCCTGGCTTTGCTCAGTGGGTTAAGGATCTGGTGTTACTGCAAGCTGCGGTGTAGGTCATGGATGCAGTTCAGATCCGGTGTTGCTGTAGTTGTGGCGTAGGCCTGCAGTTGCAGCTCCCGATTCAACCCCTAGCTCCGAAACTTCCATATGCCACAGATGGGGGGGGCCTTAAAAAAAAACAGCAGGGAGGGAGTTCCCATCGTGGCTCAGTGGCTAACGAATCCGACTAGGAACCATGAGGTTGCAGGTTCGATTCCCTGGTCTTGCTCAGTGGGTTAAGGATCCGGCATTGCCGTGAGCCTGGGGAGCCAGGGCCGACCTGTCCCCTCCCCTCCCCTCCAGCGGAGGCCAGCCAGCAGATGGCCGAGCTGTCGGAGGTGCTGGCGCTCCGGATGGAGAACTACGAGCGGCAGCAGAGGGAGGTCGCCCAGCTGCGGGCCCAGGTGGTGAAGCTGCAGCAGTGCTGCCAATCGGTGCGTTGGAGCGTGTGCGGGGCTCCCTCTGCTTGTCAGGGCCCATGCCCACTTCCCCAGTGGCGCTCTCAGCTCCGAGGCCCAAGGCCCCTCTCTGTGTCAGAGTCAGAGTTGGAGGAGACCTCAGAAAGCCCCCTTGTCCTGTTCCCCTCGTCTCAAGTAAGGGTCGGAGCCCACAGAGAGACGCAGGATGTTCCAGGAACCAGACCGTGTGACTCCCTCACCTTTTTTGGCTTTATTCCACGTGTCTTCTTTTTTTAAAGAGCTGCTAGAGGAGTTCCCATCGTGGCTCAGTGGTTAATGAACTCGACTAGGAACCATGAGGTTGCGGGTTCGATCCCTGGCCTCGCTCAGTCGGTTAAGGATCTGGTGTTGGCATGAGCTGTGGTGTAGGTTGCAGACACGGCTCTAATCTGGCATTGCTGTGGCCGTGGTGTAGGCCGGCAGCTATAACTCCGATTCGACCCCTAGTCTGGGAACCTCCATATGCCATGGGTGCAGCTCTAGAATTCCAAAAAAAAAAAAAAGAGCTGCTAGAGAGGAGTTCACATCGTGGCTCAGCGGTAACGAACCCAACTAGTATCCGTGAGGATGTGGGTTCGATCCCTGGCCTTGCTCAGTGGGTTAAGGATCCGGCGTTGCCGTGAGCTGTGGGGTAGGTTGCAGACGCGGCTCGGATCCCGCGTTGCTGTGGCGAAGGCCGGCGGCTGCAGCTCCAGTTCGACCCCTAGCCTGGGAACATGCCGCGGGTGCGGCCCTAAATGAGAAGAATAAAAAGAGGTCCCAGAGACTCACCGATGTGGCTGGGGAGACTTGCCAGAAGCGGTGGGTGGGGCATGGGAGTGGGGGGCCCTGGAGTGGGGGTTCACTGGTCTTGGTCCTTCCAGTATGGGGTGGAGACTGAGAAGTTACAGCAGCAGCTGGCTTCTGAGAAAGAAATCCAGATGCAGCTCCAGGACGAGGTGAGACTTGCCCTGAGCTCCCGGCACAGTGTCGGGGGGGACACCCGGGACCCTTGGGCAGCCGCCTGACTCCTGAGAGGAAAGCTCCTCGCCGCAGGGAAGGGGGTCTGTCTTTTCTGTACCCTCAGTCTCTGGCACAGGGCCTGGCAGGTGGCAGTTCGTCAGCGTCTGAGTGGAGTGGGGTCGCCCCGTGGGTCACTAGGTGGGCCTCTGGCCTCCTCGCCCAGGCTCCCCGACCCCGGGGAGGGGGTGGGCAAGGCCTCCGGGCTGGGTGAGCCGGGGTCCCAGCAGAGCCTGTGGGTCGGTTCCCAGCTGCAGGACCTTCGGGAGAAGTACTCAGCGTGTGGGGACATGCTGATTGAGGCTCAGGACGAGGTGAGGACACTCCGCCAGCAAACTCCGGTGACCCCTGGCTCTGTCACCCACTACACATACACTGTACCTCTGGTGAGGCCCCCCCGGCTGCCCGCCCCTTACCTCTGTGTGACCCGTGTCTCCGGATTGGGGGCGCCTGTGGGGACCTCTGGTAACGTCCCCCTCTCTACCCCTAGGAGGCGCTTCCTGACTTCCAGGAGACCCTGGCCGAGGAGCTCAGAACGTCCATAAGGAGGATTATCTCAGACCCTGTGTTTTTTATGGAAAGGTGCTCCCTGGGCCCTGAGACCCTTGCCCGCCCCACACTCATTCTTGCCTGCCTGGTGGGCAGTAGCCTTTACGGTAGTGGGAGGGGCTTGCCCTGACCTCTGACCGCTGACCCTCCCCAGCACCCCTTCTCCTGCCTCATTGGTTCCCAGCCCCTTTCATTCAACCCCTTTCCTCTGGGCGCACGTGCTGGGTCCATCATTTCTCCTGGGATTTTTCTGCATGATGGGGCCCCAGGGATTTCGCACTTTGAGCTTCCCGTTGCCTCGTGACAGTATAGGCCCTTTTCTCTATTGAAGGAATTACGAAGTGACTCCAGAGGAGACATCAGGCCTGGGGTAAGCTGGCCAGGGGCTCCCTCTTCACCTGCCCTCACCTTTCAGCACCTGGACAACCGCCTGCCTCCTTTGCCTTCAAATCTTGCCCCGTGGGGGGCTGTCTGATTTGAGGCTTCACCAAGTGGGGCCAAAGCCTTCCCTTCACCTGACCAGAGGCCGAGGGGGCCAATGAACCCTGGCCTAGGAGCTGGGAATGGCTGAAACTCAGTCCCAGCTTGTTCCCTTCACTGGCTGTGTGTCTTTGGGCAAGTCACTTGATCTCTCTGAGCCGTGCTAAAATGGATTTACTTGGGAGTTCCTGTTGCGGCTCAGCAGGTTAAGAACCCACCCTTGTGTCCGTGAGGACACGGCTCGATCCCTGGCCTCGCTCAGTGAGTTAAGAATCCGGCATCGCTGCAAACGGCAGCATAGGTCAAGACGCAGCAGGGATCCAGTGTTTCCTTGGCCGTAGGCCTCAGCTGCAGTTCCGATTTGACCCCTAGCTCGGGAACTTTCATGTGCTGCTGGTGCAGCCATAACAAGAAAAAAAAAAAAGATTGTTTGTAAGGCAACTAGGTATGAGATGGGTTGTGAAGTCTGAATAATAAAGGAGAGGGCAGAGGGGCTGTTCTTCCTGCTGGTCTGTTCGGTGCAGCGGGTTGGGTTTACTAGGGGAAGGCAGGGACTGTGCAGGGCTGGTGACTATTCTTTCTGCCAGAGGCATGGGCTCAGGGTTTGAAACCTTGAGGCTGGTACCCAGCTGCCCCTCCCCTGGCTGGAACAGAACCGGGGAGTAACCATCAGAGTCTGTGTGCAGACTGGGGCGGAGGGCGGGGCGCTCCTGAGCCCCCAAGGCTGGAGATGTGCCCAGGAGTGAAGGAGTCGGTGGGGAGGGGGTCCTGGCTTTGGTTGGGGGGCGGGTATGGAAAGGCTTTGCTGCCTCCCTGCCCAGGTATGAGCTGCGCTACAGTGAGGAGCGAGAGCAGAAGCAGGGGTTCGAGGCCGAGGAGGGGCTGATGCCGGCCGAGGATTTCGTGCCTGCGGAGGAGTTGGTGCCCGGGGAGGAGGAGGAGCTGGGGGCCGCAGAGGGGGCGGTGCCAGCTGAGGAGGGGGTGTCGGAAGAGGCCGAGCTGGTGTCCGAGGAGGCCGAGGCCTGGGAGGAGGTAGAGCCGGAGCTGGATGAGGCAACGCGGACGAACGTGGCGACCTCGGCCCTGGAGGCCAGTGGCCCGGGCCCCTCACACCTGGACATGAAGTACGTCCTCCAGCAGCTGGCCAGCTGGCAGGATGCCCATTACCGGCGGCAGCTGAGGCAGATGTTCCAGAAAGGTGAGTGCTCCCGTGGGGGCCTCCCTCCGGCCAGCCAGCCAGACAAGCGGCAGATCGTCTAGCTGATGAAAGCGGAGGGTAGGTGAGCCCCTCAAGCGCTCACTTACCCCAGGCTGGCCCTCCCCAGCGTGCCGATTTGCATGGACTTTGCATATCATTTACATAAGGCGCCTCAGGTCCCCCTCAGCGGGAACTGCTGCCCCATGCTTATTTATGTGGAATGTGCATAGGATTCCAGATCTCTGCTCTCTTCTCTCCTGGAGCTGGGCTGGGGGTCAGGGGACCGGGAACGCAGCCCCCCCACTGCGCCTCAGCTTCCTGTCTCTGCCCGACCCCTTCCCCTGTCCCCCATCCAGCCTCCCCCATCCCCAAGGCTCCCCAACCCTGCAGCGGTGGCAGCAGCAGGCCAAGACACACATGGGGGGCGGGATCCTGGGGGCAGCCGACCCAGGACTTTCCGTGGTGGGAGGAGGAAGGGGCCGAGCATCGTCCCAAGGCCTGGGAGGAAGAGGGGCCTCCTGGGGCCGCCCAGGCCGTTGGGATGAAGGCCTCCGCCAGCAAGGGCCACAGTGACACCAGTCCCCGGGGTGAGTCTGAAGGCGGGCTCAGGTCTTCTCCAGGGTGATGGGGGTGGGGGTGGGGTCTCCTCTCCCCGACTGGAAACCCCCGCGGTTGGTGAGCAGCACCTGCTGTGCACAGGCCATGTGCTAGGCCGTGCGAGCCTTCTCTTCAGGGAGCTCCCAGAGATATCAAAGATGGTTTAATGACTGAATTATCCCCTTTAATCCTCACATCCTGTAGGTAGGTATTATCCCCATTTGGTGAGGAAACTGAGGTTCAGAGAGCCAAGTTCAAGGTCGCTGAATCTGTTTCCTTTGCCGCTCCGCCTTAATGACTTTCCTGACTCTTCTCTCCCCTCTCACCCTGTCCTGGGTCAGCCGTGAAGTTTATAACCTGTTGGCACCCTCACCGTTATATCTGGCCTGTCCTGACTCTGTGATGGCCCTTTGGTCACTGCTGGGTGGCCTCATCGGGTCGCCATGTAAGGTTGTACAGGTTGTAAACTGAACAGTGACCTCCGCGGCCAGGCAGTGGATGACCTGTGTGACTGTCAGTGGTGGCCGTCTCTTTCTCATACAGCTGACCAGGCTCAGCCCCTGTGTGCCCAGGCCAGGCCTATGGTCCTCAGGCTCCCCCTTCTCTTCCAGGCTTTGCTGTTTCTCAGCAGCCTGTAGAGGCCCCACAGACAGCCTGAGGCCCCTCCTTCCGCTGCCAGGTTGAGACCCCCCCACCCCCAGACCCTCCTTCCCAGGCTCCAGAACCAGACCCCGGGTCTGTCACCAGCCCACCCTCTGTCCTGATGAACCTGGGCCAGAACTTGGGGGGGGCCCAAGCCTCGCCCCTCTTCTGGGACAGGCTGAAGGGACCCCCCCCGAACCTTGTTCTGCAGCGGGTGCAGAAGCTGTGGCTGCTGGGCCTGGACCACATGGTGGCCCAGGGGGCGTAAGAAGCACAGGCAGAGGCCCACCAGCCACCAGACCCGGCTCTGAGCCGGGGCGGGGCTCAGGCCCTGGGCGTGGGAAGTCGTGCTGAGAACCCCACTCACAATGTGCCACCAAATGAAAGGTGGCTCCCCAGTCCTCGCTGACTTCTAGGGACCTGGTCATCTTCCCTCAGTCTTGGCCCTTTCTCCTCAGTGCTTCGTTATTACCGTTTGTAACCGGAGGGGTCTCTGTGGGTGAGGAGTCCCTCTGCCCACCTCCCTGCCTGCGGCCTGTGTGTCCAGGCTTCCTCCCAAGGCCCTGTCACTCCCTCCATGTCCTTCCTCAGTGCCCCTGATTTCCTCGTTCTAGATGTTTTTCCTTTTCCCACCATTTACTCACAAACAGCTGGGGCCCCAGGCTCAGGCCCCCGTCCGTATCTGCCCTGCTCCCCGCAGTGCTTCTCACGCTCCTGTTGCTTGTCAGCCTGTGTACATGCCGCTGAAGGAAATAAAGGATGTGTGTGCTACCTGCTCAGCCTCTGCTATCTTTCTCAAGAGTGCATGTGTGCGTGTGTGTGTGTGTGTGTGTGTGTGTGCACGCGCACACAAAACTGGGGGGAGAGGCTGGGCTCCAGCATTGAATGATGTGCCAAAGGCTTTGATTAAATACATAATCATGGAGTTCCCGTCGTGGCTCAGTGGTTAACGAATCCGACTAGGCACCATGAGGTTGCGGGTTCGATCCCTGGCCTTGCTCAGTGGGTTAAGGATCCGGCGTTGCCATGAGCTGTGGTGTAGGTTGCAGACGTGGCTCAGATCCCGCGTTGCTGTGGCTGTGGCGAAGGCCGGCGGCTACAGCTCCTGTTAGACCCCTAGCCTGGGAACCTCCATATGCCGCGGGTGCGGCCCTAGATAAGGCAAGAAGACAAAAAAACAAAACAAAGGAAAACAAAAACATAATCATCAACCACCCCTGTGAGGTGGTGGGTGATCTGATAAATAGAGGATGAAACTGACACCCCGGCAGGCGCAGTGACCCTCCCAGGAGTCTAACAGCAGGTTGTGGAGCTGGCATCTGAACCTGAGCCCTCGGGTCTCCAGAGCCCATGCTTGGACAGGCCCCCTTTCCCTGATCCTTTCTGCTCCAAGGATCCTGACTCAGTACCCAGCTGTGAAGGGTAAGCAGGAATAAGGGTCACCACTGTCTTGGGTGGAGGTCCCCCATTAGCAGACTTTTTTTTTTGGTCTTTTTGCCTTTTCTAGGCACTCGCGGCATATGGAGGTACTCAGGTCTAACTGGAGCTCTAGGGGCCTAATTGGAGCTGTAGCCGCCGGCCTACGTCACAGCCACAGCAATGTGGGATCCGAGCCGCGTCTGTAACATACACCACAGCTCATGGCAACACCGGATCCTTAACCCACTGAGCGAGGCCAGGGATCGAACCTGCAACCTCGTGGTTCCTAGTCAGATTCATTTCCACTGCGCCACAATGGGATCTGCCCTCTGGCACCTATTCTAGGTTCCCTTCTTCCTTGGCCGGCGCTTCAGCTGGTCCAGGCTGTTTTCCTGATGAAATAACCTCGATCTTCATTCATGAGGGGTCTGAAACTTATCAGGCCCTGGTGAAGCCATTGTTGCTGCAAGTGTCTGTTTATGGTTCTCACCAGGCAGGAAGCCCCAAGCGGCACCTCAGTGAATCCCCCTGAGTTCCAGACCCTGAATACTCCTTCCTGCGCCCCTTATGAGGCAGCGACCCTAGCCCCACCTGCTGATCAGGGTCAGTAACCCTGCTAGTAATCGAGCTTGCTTTGGCTGCTGGAGAAATGGCATGAAAACCCTGAACTTTACGATTAGAATCTTTATTGTATTTGCTGGTGGAGGCATCTTCCCCCAGGAGCCAGAATTTCCAGTTTGGAAGTGTCTAGAATCGTGAGCACAGGAAGTACAAATTAGTGAGGTGGGCCCCTACTAGCCATAGTCATGGGAACCACTTTCACTTCCCTCCTCAGATCCTGGACCCATGTGCTCTGGCTCTCAGCACTGCTTAAGAACCTCTGGTTCAGGAGTTCCCATTGTGGCTCAGTGAGTTAAGAACCTGACATAGTATCCGTGAGGATGCCGATTTGATCCCTGGCCTCATTCAGTGGGTTAAGCATCCAGCGTTGCCATGATCTATGGTGTAGGTTGCAGACGCGACTTGGACCTGGCATTGCTGTGGCTGTGGCGCAGGCCAGAGGCTACAGCTCCGATTAGATCCCTAGCCTGGGAACCTCCCTATGCCACAGGTTTGGCCCTAAAATGCCAAAAAAAAAAAAAAAAAGTAGGGAGTTCTCACTGAAGCTCGACGGGATCAGTGGTGTCTCTGCAGTGCTGGGATGCAGGTTTGATCCTCAGTGTGGCGCAGTGGGTTAAGGATCCAGCATTGCCACAGCTGCAGCATAGTTCTCAGCTGCAGTTCGAATCTGCTTCTTGGCCTGGGAACTCCCTGTGTCTTGGGGCAGTCAAAAAAAAAAAAAAAGGAAAGTACAAGAATCTTGAACTCCCAGGTTTCCAGGAACTCTCTGGGCTGGAAGAACTCAAATGTGGACCTTCTGGATCACTGGAACACCTTCCCTTCATCTGGCAGCTGCAAAGGCCTCCTTGAGACGATGTTTCTCAAGATCTGGCCCGCCTCCCTTAGGGGCTTCTACACCACAAGTCTTGGCAAAAGCGAATGTCAAGTCTTGGTGCCGTCCCAGATACGAGAATGTCAAGTCTTGGCAAAAGCGAATGTCAAGTCGTGGTGCCGTCCCAGATACGAGAAGAAAGGGCTTGTTCACCGCAATCCTGCAGGACCTGAAGAACTCGGGTAATATGTACCAGCAGGAACCGGGACAACATATATCGGAGCGGGTTCCCGTGGCTGGCGGGCTGGGGAGGATGAGCGGGACAGTGACAGAATGATTGGACAGGGGAGAGTTTCTTGACACGGGAGAGGGAGGTATGCAGCTCTGACTCAGGTCCGGATTTCCTGGCAAAGACACCTAGAGCCTCATGCTTCGCTGGGAATAACTTCCTGAAACTTGGACAAGGCAGTGGTCTACAGCGATAGACTGGAAGATGCTTGAGCTGCCTTTGGACGCTTGAGGTCCAAAGGCTCGGCGACGTAGGCTTGCTAGCCTTGAATTGGGGTGTAAGGCGAGAGAGTCCACAGAGGACGGGGAGCACTTCAGGGATTATCAGCACCCCGTTTATCACAGCGACAGGGGCTGGCCGGTGCGGGATCAGACCTCGGAATCCCCTCGTGGGGGGTCTTGCTTCCTGCCACCCCTTCTAGTACCAGCTGCCTTAGGCTGCGTTCCTCTGGATGCAGACGTGGAGAAGAGGGTTTGAGCACAAGGAGTTTATGTGGGTGGTGATCCCAAGAAACGCGGGTAGCAGTCTCAGGGTGTGACACCGACAAGAGAAGGAATGAAAGATCTGGTTGAGCAGGTCCCTGTTGTGAGTAACTAGAGCTCAATGCGACTGGGGGCCTCGGGGAGACACAGCGGTGCCCAATTCAGTTACCCCGCCCCAGGCGTGAGGGGGCTGGGGCGTTTATCTTCCAGTTCTCATCTGTTATGGACTGAGAGATGCTTCTTGCAGGCACTCACTTCCCGGAATTTCCAGCCGGCCTTGCGCTCCGAAAGCCCCCGGGTGGAGGGTGGCTCGTGCCTGTGGAAGGATGCTGTGACAGGCACAGGAGCAGTGAGGGAACACGGGTGAAATGCCACGTGTGTGTGCCAGCCGCTCGCCTATCCATCCGATAAATATTTATGGGCTACCTCCTGTTCTTGGCACTGGGGATACAGCAAGGAACAGGGACACGTGGCTCCCACTCTTAATAGCGCCTCCCTTCTAAGTGGGGAGGCAGACAACAAACTGGCAAACGAAATGACTACAGATTGTGAAACGCACGCTACAGAAAATATTATTCTGTGATTAGAGACTGTTGGGGGCTGCGTGTGAAGGGTGAGGAGCAGAGGGGGCAGGGCGCTCAGGAAGAGGCATTTCAATGGAGACTCAAGAAAAAAAGAGGGGCCGGCCATGTTTGTGCCCAGGGAAAAGCATTCCAGGCCCAGGGAACAGCAAGGACAAAGGTTCTTTTTTTTTTTTGTCTTTTCGGGGCCGCACCCGCGGCATATGGAGGTTCCCAGGCTAGGGGTCTAACAGGAGCTGTAACCACCGGCCTTCGCCACAGCCACAGCAACGTGGGATCTGAGCCGCGTCTGCGACCTACACCGCAGCTCACAGCAACGCTGGATCCTTAACTCACTGAGTGAGGCCAGGGATCGAACCTGCATCCTCACGGATGCTGATCAGATTCGTTTCTGCTGCGCCACGACGGGAACTCCAAGGAGCCTAGGTTTTGTTCTAAGTGCAGTGAGAAGCACTGGAGGGTCGAACCCGGAGCGGCATGGTTGGATTCTTCCCTTAGGAGCTCAGTCTGGTTGTGACCCCACCATGTATTCTCTCACCCGCACTGTAGAGACTAGTTCAGTGTTGGGCTCCGGGGACAGTCCAAAGACTTAGTCGTGGTCCCAGCCCCCCTCCCCGCCTCAGCTCTGTCTTAGCCCCCTCCCCGGCCTCATGACACTTGATGCAGTGTGATCCACTGAAAGCTAGTTTATTGGGACTTGGTTTTCATGGAGCTGGCCTGGGAGGTGGCTGGGCCACGAAGCTCGGTTCTAGGGATGTTGGTCTCCTTCCTCAGCGCTGCGGCGGCCGAAGTCCATCCATCCATATGCTGCTTCTTCCTCCTCCAGCCATGGCCCCTGCTTCTTGGCCAGGTCTAAGGGTCAGAGGTGGAAGGGGAGGTGAAGACGGGGGAAGGAGGCCTCTCCTCTGGGGTCTAAGGACAGGGTCAGCCGGGGGGCTGGGCGAGGCAAGCAGAGACGGCCGTCAGCAGCCCCTACCTGCCACCAGGTGAGGGGGCCCCTGGAACCCCAGCTGCCTTCGGTGGTGAGAGGCTGGGCCAAGCCGATCCAGCCCGTGTGGCTCCTGGTCCCTGTTGGCTCCGGGTCCCAAGGACGCAACCTGCAGCTGGAAGCCAGGCTTCCGAGAAGCTTCAGAGAAGGCGGCCAGAGCCAGCACCAGGATCAGGACATAGGCGCACAGTCGCTGCATCTTGTCTGCAAAGGAGAGAGGCGACAAGCTTAAAGGCAGGGGCTGTCCAGGTACCCAGAGGCAGGGTCGGTACCCTCCCTGCTGACAGGTCTGCAGTTCTGTGTGGGTTTGTGGCCTGTTCCTCCAGATCTTGCCAGCTCCTCCTCTCCCCCGATAAACTCAGGCCTTCGCCTCTTTGCTCTTTTCCTGCCCTAGTTATGGGTAGGAGGAATTGAAACCTGAGATCGATGTTTTCCAAACCATTGTGCAGAATTTGAGGCCATGTGAGAGGCTCTGCAACGTTTAAGTCTTGCAATGTTAAATGAACTTGGACATGATAATTCCAGGAGGACATGCACACTCAGCTGCACACAGTGCTTCTTTGAAACCCACTAGCACATTCCCCAGGCGAGGGGAGGGTGTTACCCTGTTTTTGCACAGCTTTCCTCGGGAAGGTTCTCCTGCCATTTTTCCTTAACGGAGAACTAACCTGTGATTGTAATTAAGCAGTTAACCATCCCCCACCCCCCCCACCACTGTCACCCTTTGCAGCTCTGTGTCAAAGTGAACCACTTTTGGGCATACCAGAATACAGAAATACACTGGATACTCAAGCAAATCTAAAATACTATTCTTGGAGTTCCCGTCGTGGCTCAGTGGAAATGAACTAGGAAACATGAAGTTGTGGGTTTGATCCCTGGCCCAGCTCAGTGGGTTAAGGATCTGGCTTTGCCCTGAGCTGTGGCGTAGGTCACAGACAGCTTGGATCTGGCACTGATGTGGCTGCGGTGCAGGGCAGTGGCTACAGCTCCAATTAGACCCCTAGCCTGGGAACCTCCATATGCTGCAGGGACAGCCCTAAAAAAAAAGAAAAGAAAAAAACTTCTATTCTCAGCATACAACGTGATTGTGTTCTTTTAGCCTCATTGTTCTGATTGGCTTTACTGGGAAGTAAATGATAAAAAAAAATTTTGACGTCTAAGAACACATTTGTATTAATAAAATGCTGCTTTTATCTGTATTGTCTGTTAGGTTCCCTTTGGAAGGGAGAGTTCTGCTGCTAAGGAAATAAAGTTAAAAAATCAGTGACCTAGAGCTAGAGTGTCCAAAATGGTAGCCCCT
>PVHT021183690.1:1003620-1028547 GCA_004024745.2 Catagonus wagneri | reverse complement strand
AGCATGAGCCCGGTAACTTTTTTTTTTTTTTTTGTCTTTTTGCGTTTATCTAGGGCCGCACCTGCGGCATATGGAGGTTCCCAGGCTGGGGGTCTAACAGGAGCTGTAGCCGGCAGCCTTCGCCACAGCCACAGCAACGCGGGATCCGAGCCGCGTCTGCAACCTTCACCATAGCTCACGGCAACGCCGGATCCTTAACCCACCGAGCAAGGCCAGGGATCGAACCCGCAACCTCATGGTTCTTAGTCGGATTCGTTAACCACTGAGCCATAAAGGGAACTCCGAGCCCGGTAACTTGATGAGGGCAGGGGTCCCCTCAACCCGTGTCCCAGCCTCTCCCCTCCCTCTCTGGGTGCTCTCACCTGCAGAGCTGGGAGGCGGGTGACGCTCCTGTTGGCCCGGTGCCTCAGTTCTCCATTCTGCTGGGTGCTCCAGCCCTGATTTATACAGCCCTCAGGGCGCCTCCCAAGCCCGCCTCCCCCAGGAGGCCGGGATCCGCACCCCGCCCCACCCTGCCATTTATCACTCTTCCGGATGGGGGTGTGTGGAGGGGGAGGAGGGGCAGGAGCAGGGTGGGGGCAGGCCTTCAGCTGGGCTTGAGGACAGGCTGGAGACAGGCTCCTTGGGGTCAGGAACAGAACCCCCGCCACGTCCCCGGCGTCAGAAGCCTGGTGGTCAGATCCTTGGGCATATCCCATTTGGATGGACTGAGTGACATATTCAGAGGAAGCTCATTTCGCATGCATTCCTAATGTTTGAAGAGCAGGGAGGGTGTGAATGTGGAGAGACAGATCGATCCCCTGTCCCCACCGCCGGGCTCTGCAAACAGGACGTGTCATAGTTATCGGGAGCAATGGGCTGTGGTCTGATGGGCCCCACGCTCTCTCTCCGGTGGCTGCATCCTGACTGCCCCTAAACCCCTTCACCTACCTTACCTGGAAAACTCGAGTGTTTCCCCCCTTCGCCCCTGCCCCACCACAACGTACCCTCAATGCCCTCTGCCCTGGGCTAGACTCAGCCAGCAGCTCCCTCCATCTCTCACATCTCGCCCTTTCTTCTCAACTCCTTGCACCCTCCCCCTCCCCAGAGCCAGGTCCTTGAGGCCCCTGCACTTCAAGCTCCCTCATTTTGTTTTCAAAGCAAGACAGTAAATCTTTTCCATAGAAAAATACAACTTAAAATGGTTAGCGAAGGAGCAACGGGATTGGCAGCGTCTCTGCAGCACCAGGAAGCAGGTTTGACCCCCAGCTGGGTGCAGGGAGTTAAAGGACCTGGCGTTGCTGCAGCTGTGCAGCTGCGGCTCAGATCTGATCCCTGGCCGGGGAACTCCATACGCAGGGCAACCAAAAAGAAAAAAAAGAAAAAAAAATGGCTAGCAAAGACACTAAAGGCTTTGCCTGAAGGTACCAGACAAACAAACAGTTTGGTTGCCTTATTTGATAAACTGCGGCCTCTATGTAACAAGCTTGAGGCTGTTGGTGATTCTTCCACAGTTGGGACTAGACATTTTGCTCCCGTTCCTGCGTCATCAGGCCCCCTCCTTGTCTGGCGGAGCTTTAATGCCCCTCGGGTACCCACGCTCACAGCCAGCCTTGCCGAGAAGGAACAGGTGATGAAAGATGCGGGCTGTGAGGTGTCCATGGCAACCAGGGGCTGAATGTTCTGGTAAATAACCAGTCTCATCCGGAGCAGGACTCGGTGACTCAGAAGATGGAGCAGATGACAGTGACAAAAACGGGGCAGGCATTGTTGACCATTCATGGAATCTCAGAATCTCAGAGACGGAAGGGATTTTGAGCGGGCTTGGGAGAAAAGGTTTAGGGGGGAGCAGCTCTGCTCACATGCTAGGGGAATAGAGACGCTGGCGTTGCTGTGGTAACGGGAAATTATAAGCTTTCAGCAGAGCCCTGGTTGGACCACGACCCCAGACTTGATTTCCGCTGGGGAGGGGGTCACGCTCCTTTGGCTGTTCTTCCGCAGCCTGGCTGCTGGGGGGGCACTGACTGCACCAAATAGAACTCCTACTCATCATGTGATGGTGGGGGCTACCGCTTGTGGGCGCTGGTGGGCACTGGGGGGGCACAGTCACGGAGATGGCATGTTCTCCTCACAAGGAGATGGCCGAGGGTGGGGGGGTTCCTGGTCCTGCCCCTTTCCAGCTTGGGCTTTGGGAAGATCGCTCCCACCCTCTGGGCTGTTTTCTCCCCCAGGAAAAGAAGGAAGTAACTTGGGCAGGCGTCTTGAGAACAGGATGTAGAGAAAACACTGGGTGCAGGGCCCAGAGCATCGGGGCCATCTAATTGGTTTGCGTCTTCTTCTCTTCTCTCTGGGCCTCAGTCAGCCTCCTCTGTGAAATGGGAATCATTCATTTCTAGGGTCGCGGTGAAGGGAGAATGTGACAAGATTTATGCGTGTGCTTTGCATCCACGGGGGAGCTTCTTCCCTACCAAGGCCTAAGGAACGCAATTCCCTAAAAAGCATTGTCTGTGAACCCAAGGCTTGCCCTCCCGCTGGCCGTGACCCAGAGGGACACCTGCCCTCTGTTGCTATTTAAAGAGATGGCAGAGGAGTTCCCTTTGCAGCTCAGTGGTTAATGAGCTCGACTAGTATCCATAAGGACATGGGTTCAATCCCTGGCCTCGCTCAGTGGGTTAAGGATCTGGCGTTGCTGTGAGCTGTGGGGAAGGTCACAGATGCAGCTCAGATCCCATGTTGCTGTGGCTGTGGTGTATGTAGGCTGGCGGCTGTAGCTCCAATTCAGCCCTTAGCCTGGGAACCTCCACATACTGAGGGTGTGGCCCTAAAAAAGACAAAAGACAAATAAACAAACAAAAAGAGGTAGCAGAAATGGAGACAGAGGCTGGCGCCTACCGGTGTGCAGAGAGTTTTGGAACTGGTGAGGCTAGGGTTGGGTCCTGGCCCCAGAATCCAGTTTCTGGGTCTCCTAAGTTGAAAAGCAGACCCTGGACAGCAGGGCCCAGGCTTTTCTTGCTGCCTGTGGACCCTGCCCAGGTCCTCACAGCAAGGACCATGCCGAGTGCCTGGCACTGATAAGCCCTCTGTGTGAACGATGCATTTGCTCTTCACCACGATCCCGACATAAGCGCTAGTGTGTCCCCATTCTACAGATGAAGAAACTGAGGCTCAGACAGGAGACGTTAGGGGTCGAATCGGAGCTGTAGCTGATGGCCTACACCAGAGCCACAGCAACGCCAGATCTGAGCTGCCTCTGCGACCTACACCACAGCTCATGGCAACGTCGGATCCTTAACCCACTGAGCGATGCCAGGGATCGAACCTGCAACCTCATGGTTCCTAGTCGGATTCATTTCCACTGCGCCATGACGGGAACTCCTTTATTCCATTTTCGTTCCAGTTGTGGAGCACGTGCTGTAAGCCAGGGTCTGGATGAGCCCCCGGGGAAGAGACCTTGGACAGTTCAGATTTTTGGGGAGGGGGGGGCACACACACAATAGACAACAATGATGGTTCTCTCCCATCAAGGGGAGAAGGTTCCCTGGGGAGGGAGACCCTCCAGGGGCCACTCTGCACACCCGACCGCCCTCCCGTCTGCTGGGGCCGGCCTTGGGTAACCTCTGATGAGCGCTGCTCCGGGAGGCGGCGGCTAATTGGTTATTGATAGCGGAAAAGGCAGAGCTTGACGATGACTCCGTCACCCCACCCCAGGCAACGGGGCCTTGGAGGATGTGAAGGTGCCGGGACAAACAGTGACACCTGGGTGGACAAACAATGACACAAATGGGCATCCACCGTCCCTTCCAGGGATGGGGAGGGGGGGTGGATTTGTGACTTCTGGCCTCCCCTGTTGTCTGAGAGTCTTAAGGCGGCAGGGCCGAGAGGACAGCCCTCCTGATGCCCTCTGGCTGAGCTGGAGAGGCTACACGCCAACCCGGGGGGCAGGTGACAGGCCCAGTGGCAGCGAGGAGAGAGCAGAAATGATGACCCCACTCCAGCCTCTGCCTTCTCTCCCTGACCCTGTCCTCTCACCGTGTCATCTGATGCCCACCTGGGCCAGTACTGCTCTCAGCCCACACTTCACATTAGGGTCACTGCGGGGGCTCCAAAGCCCTCCCCCAGGCCCGGCTGCACCCCAGTCCTCTCACATCAGAAGCTGGGGCGGGGGTTGTGTATAAAAAAGAAGAGGGAGGGAGTTCCCATTGTGGATCGGCGGAAACGAATGCAACTAGGAACCATGAGTTTGTGGGTTCGATTCCTGGCCTCACTCAGTGGGTTAAGGATCCGGTGTTGCCGTGAGCTGTGGTGTAGATTGCAGATGCAGCTTGGATCCCGCGTGGCTGTGGCTGTGGTGTAGGCCGGCAGCTGCAGCTCTGATTAGACCCCTAGCCTGGGAACCTCCATATGCCGCAGGTACAGCCCTAAAAAGAAAGAAAGAAAGAAAAAAGTGTAACAAATGTTGAACAGTATTTAGTGAAGTGCTTAGTGAGAAATATACTCTGCATTTACTTTGAAATGCATAAAAAATAAGATGGAAAGATGGATAGATACAGGATCAAGAATGGTAAAGTACCAAAACAAAACCACAAAAAAACCCCACGGAGTTCCCTGGTGGCGTTTTTACTGCTGTGACTCGTGTTGCTGCTGTGGCACAGGTTTGATCTCTGGCCCAGGAACTTCTGACTGCCACCAGTGTGGCCAAAAAAAAAAAAAAAAAATATTAAGGACAGTAAAATATAAATTATAGATTCTAGGAGTTTCCACTGTGGCTCAGTGGTAAGGAGCCTGACTAGTATCCACGTGAATGTGGGTTTGATCTCTGGCCTCACTCAGTGGGTTAAGGATCTAGCGTTGCCCTGAGCTGTGGTGTAGGTCAAAGATGCAGCTCAGATCACGTGTTGCTGTGGCTGTGGTGTAGGCTGGCAGCTGCAGCTCTGATTGGACCCCTAGCCTGGGAACTTCCATGTGCTGAGGGTGCGGCCGTAAAAAGACAAAAAAAAAAAAAAAAAAAAGAAAGAAAAAAAGACCCCCTCCCCCAATTTCATTACATATTTTTTAAAAAACCTGAAGTCCATTGGGATGTGTCTTATATTTGTTATAACCTTTGTATTATTTTTCTTAGAGGGTGAATAAGAACATTTCAGGAGACTTAGGCAAGTACATTGCAAAGAGCACAAGAAATGTGGCTTGTCTTTGGCCCTAAAAAATGAAAAGCCAAATTTGATATAACCGTCATTGTATTGTCTCCTGCAGCAATTGTTTTTGACACCCTTAATCAGATGAGCAGGACCTGTAGGTCTGGGAGGGCTGAAGGTGGTGAGCAGGGAGATCACATCACTCAGGGTTTCTGGCCTGAGGCTCCGAGGGCTGAATTGGGGCTTGCTACCACCCAAGAGTTCCCCAGCGGATTGCTGTGACAGCTTGGCTTTCCATACCTCTCGGCTGGTGCCGTGGTACTGATTGGCCCATATTCAGCTCCTGACTGCTTGCTTTCCATTCTTCCACTGTCTGTTTTTGTGCGTTTCAATGCAGTTCCAAAACTGAAATGGAGGAGTTCCTGCTGTGGCGCGGGATCAGTGGCGTCTCTGCAGCTCCAGGATGTAGGTTTGATCCCCAGCCCGGCACAGTGAGTTAAAGTATCTGTGGGGTAGGTTGCAATGGCTATTAGGATTTGACCCCTGGCCTGGGAACTGCCTACGCCGCAGGGCGGCCAAAAAAGAAAGAAAGCAAACAAGAAAACCTTTAACGGGAAATGTACTTGTACAAAATTTAAAGTCATAATGTTACCACCTTTCTTTAGCTAGCTTACTGGTCACTCTATGAGGCCTGCTAATTTTATGATCCAAACTGATGCTTCTCAAACTTTGTTAATGAAGATTGTTAAAATGAAGATTGATTTAGTAAGTCTGGGGTGGGGCTTGAAATTCTGCACGTCTAACAGGCTCCCAGATGATGCCGAGCTTTGGGTCCTTAGTTCTGTTCTGGCGGTGGACCATGGAACCCAGGTAAGCGGCAATGTCCCTGCACCTGACTTGGTCCTCTGTTTTCTATTGTTTCACAGAAATAGAGTGAGAATCAATAACTTGACGCACGTAGAATGACTGTCATGTTTATGCTCCCAAGTTAACATTTTTCAGCCTCTGCGTTCCCAGTGCTTCCTGTTTTCAATCAATTGTCCATTCTGTGTATGCATTAACCTTACAAAAGACTAAGATTAAAGACAATTTAAACCACGCAACGATCTGGATGATGGCTGGTGATAGTGGCTGGGGAGCGAGCGAGTCATGCACGAAGTCAGGACTCAGAAGAGGCATGCTTGGAGTCTGGCTACTGGGTGAGTGGCTTCTGACCAACACACACCCGGTTTTGGAGTTATTTTTAAGTGTTTTAGGTAGTTATTAATTCTAAAAAATCAACATTGAAGTAGGCACTGTTACCGTGTGTGATTTTGTGCCTGGAAAACCTTTCATAATCCCTGGGGCTTTGCAAGCCTCAGAAGGAAATCACAGACCAGGGATTCTTAACTGCTTTGGGTAGTGGGCTCTTTTAAGAATCTGATAGGCGTTCCCGTCGTGGTGCAGAGGAAATGAATCCGACTGGAGCCATGAGGTTGCGGGTTCGATCCCTGGCCTCGCTCAGTGGGTTAAGGATCCGGCGTTGCCGTGAACTGTGGTAAGACCCAGCCTGGATGTGGCATGGCTGTGTCTGTGGTGTAGGCTCCAATTAGACCCCTAGCCTGGGAACCTTCATATGCCGCAGGTACAGCCCTAAAAAGAAGAAAAAAAAAGAAATTCTTGGAGTTCCTGCTGTGGCTCAGTGGTTAACGAATCCGACTAGGAACCATGAGGTTGCGGGTTCGATCCCTGGCCTCGCTCAGTGGGTTAAGGATCCGGCATTGTAGTGAACTGTGGTGTAGGTTGCAGACGCGGCTTGGATCCCGCATGGCTGCGGCTGTGGTGTAGGCCGGTGGCTACAGCTCCTGCTAGACCCCTAGCCTGGGAACCTCCATATGTCGTGGGATCAGCTCTAGAAAAGACAAAAAGACAAAAAAAGACTTGATTTCAAAGTAATAGTGAAAGCTGAACAGTAAAGTGTTTTGACACTGATGCCACAAGGGGGCACCATCCAGGCTGGTAAACAAGCAAGGAAGTCTAGGGAATCAGTTCTAGAGCATTCTGGTACAAGGTTTGTTTCTGAATGTACTTCCTTCTTCCCTCCCTCCCTTCCTTTCTTCTTCCTCCCTCCCTCTTTTCTTTTCTTTTTTGCCTGCACCTGTGGCATGTGGAAGTTCTCTGGTGGGGGATCAAACCTGAGTCACAGCAGTGACCCTGAACCACAGCTCTGACAATGCAGGATCCTTAAACTGCTGAGACACCAGGGGACTCCTTTTTTTTTAAATTTTTTTCTTCTCCCAATACTGTGATTCTTTGACCTACTTATAGATAAAAACTGAATAAGCTTTAAAGTAGTTTAGCTGACCAGTCTGCGTTTTTGTCTTTGTCCCTGCTAGTCCCTGTGGCGGAGGGTGGGTATAGGGGGCAGGAAGACTGAAGGGAGAGAGGGAAGGAGGCAGGGAGGAGAAACCAGGGGTGGGAGAGAGGAACTAAGGAGCTGGGAGCCGGTCTACAATGTGACTCTTGAATACTCCCATCAAAAAGTCACAGCTCGGAGTTCCCGTCATGGCACAGTGGTTAACGAATCCGTCTAGGAACCATGAGGTTGCGGGTTTGATCCCTAGCCTCGCTCAGTGGGTTAACGATCTGGCATTGCTGTGAGCTGTGGTGCAGGTCACAGATGTGGCTCGGATCTGGCATTGCTGTGGCTGTGCCGTAGGCTGGCGGCCACAGCTCTGATTAGACCCCTAGCCTGAGAACCTCCGTATGCCAAGAGTGCAGCCCTAAAAAGCAAAAAAAGAATAAGCAAAAAAAATAAAAAAAATCATAGCTCATGACTCAGCCCAGCCCACTCGGATCCCATACGATTCTTCTTCCACGCAGCCCTCATTCTCCACTCCCTTCTCCCCACCTACTTGCTGAGTTCCCTTTCTGAACCTGTTTGCCAAGGGATTGAGTCCCTGCTATGAAATGATCACTTAGCACTGGCCTGGCCTATAGCGAGCCGGTACTGCACTGTTTCTGCTCTATGCAGAGCCTTTGTTCCAGCAAACGGGTGCCTCCACCTCAGGGTCTTGACTCCTTCTTTTTGCCTGGAATGCCCTGCTTGGGATGGCACCTCTTTCACAAAGCCCTCTCTGGACCTATGGGGTCCAGATGGGGGTCGAGATTTCCTTGCGAGATCCTACAGCTCTTTGGCCAAGCCAGTGGTGGATTTGGCCCCTCTCTGCCAGGTCACGGCTGTGCAGGTCCCACTCTGTCTGGGGTCAGAACCCCCAGAACTGGGTGTCAGCTTGGTTAGCCTTTGTGAGTCCCTGCACACTCCACTGTATATACTAAGCATGCAAACTCTGTAAAATGAACCATTTAGGTCATCTGGTGGGAAGAGCAGTGGAGTCCTGGGTTCTAGATTACATGAAATCACCCATCATGCTTGGGAATTTCCACCATTTTTCTCACCCATCAAGTGGAGACAATTATGCTTTCTCCTTCAAATTACTTCATCGTGAGATACACCCAAATCACATCAACCGGACTGGAATGTTACCAAACCTCCTATTATTAAGTTCACAAATTGTTTTGGTTGGTTCCACAGACAGCTGATTTGATACTGATGTTGCTAGCTTACCTTCTGGGAGAACTGAAGGGCTTTCACAGGCACAAGAGATGTTAACACAGCACAGGATCGGACTGCCAACCTGCAGCACGGGATTGTTTCATCCCATATTGTCATCTTCCCTGGGTTTGGCCTCTAGGCTGTTCTAAAACCCTTTAAGCCCTTTTTGTGTACAGTCAAATCTGACTTTTTGGGAATCTCTGGTGGTCTAGTGGTTAAGGATCCGATGCTGACACTGCTATTGCATGGTTTCAACCCCTGACCTGGGAACTTCCACGTGCCGCAGCATAGCCAAGATAAATCTGATCTTTGAAAGTTATCTCCAAATGTTTTGAACCATGCCACCATCTTTGGAACCAAGTTAAGGTCTCCTGTGCATCAAACAAATCAGTTTGGCAGGATCTTGTGTGACATACTTCTTCCAGCGTTAGATTCCATTTTCAGGGCAGTTACCACTGGCTCAGGTTTTCATCAGCCTTCTCTTCACACTCGCTGGCTCCAGGCTGGCTTCTTTACCTAGAGGTTGACCTTTAGTGCTGGCAGTACGGCACTGTGTTGAGAATGGTCACGGCCATTCTCAAACAGCCTGAAGCCTGTACTTTTGGACCAGTTCATAACCCACATGCTGGCCCTAAAAAACAAACTTTGATATACTTCACTATTCATTATCTTTTGTCAAGAAATGGACTCCCAACATTTGAGAAGTTTGGCTTCTCAAATGCTTTCACGATTTTTTCTCCAGAGATACACTTTTGTTTTGGCTTTTCTAGGGTCGGCTCAACTGTTAAACCTTTTGTCATAGCCCTCAAGGCCTTGTTGCTGAGGAAACTCAAAAAAGTTCCAACCAGGCTTTGTCATCTCACAAGGAAAAACTCCAGTTACAAAACTCAAGATAGCAGGCTTGCCAGCTACATAGCACGTTATTTCAGGACACTAACCGGACACAGCTCTGGCTGAATTCTTAACAGTTAACATGTGGTGCACTTGGAGGGACAAGCTCACTGGAGTTTTCTTGCCCAACAGGCTTAGGACCCCGTGGAGGAGATATGGGTGCAGATACAGTCCCCTACTGCCATTTCTGTGGTTCTTCCACATTTATACAATTGACTATATATTAAAACAGAATCTGCAAGTCAAATGTTTCTGAAAACAACTTTTATTTAAATAAGGGTTTAAATACATTACATAACATTAAAACTGAAGGGAGAAAAAAAAAATCAAAAACCAGTTTGTTACTTCACATGGCATTGGGCAGCTGTTGCTAGTAAGTTGCAAGCTCTAGAGCTACATTAACTGATACATCGGTTTGTAACTTGTTCCCTTGTCAAAAGTTTAACTCTGATAGTAGATTGGCCTCACATTCTATTTGGACATCGATTAACTAGGATATGTCTGGTTGAAACGACCTTGGTGGCAAGCCAGATGTCCTGTCACCTCTGCTCTAAGCTCTGCCCACCTGGTCACGTTGGAGACACCAGGGGATCTTTCCCTGATGGCCACAGGCTCCCTCTAGCAGTACAGCTGCCTTACCCCATCCTCCACTCAGCTTCACCGAGGGCTGTTCAGATGGTGACATTCTCTTAGGGCAGGAAACTCTGAAGAGGGATCGCTGAGGAGCTTCTGGCCAAACATAGCCATCCGTGATCTTGGGGCTCTGGGCTTGGCTGAAACATCACGTTATTGCTTTGTTTCAGGCTGGACACTGCCAGGTGCCTACTGCTTGACCTCTGTTTAAATGAGGGACTTCAAGACTAGACAGCATGGCTCTTTTCAGTTTATTGCATGAAGGAGTTACACTAGTCCAAGTTAAAAGCAGACCCCAAATGGTTACATTAGACAAGCCGTGAGGTTTTTAAACTTGTGACAAGGGACAGAAGGGAGATTCTACTCATTGCATGGAAATCCTCACTTAAGCTTCAGTGAGCCAAAAGCACTTAAAACCCATGAACCTTCAGCTGGTCGTCCTTAGCCAGTCCAATCTGCAAAGAAAAAAGGGCAGTTTTAAGAGGAGACAGAGTTAAAGCCTCCATTTCTGAGGACAATCCCGTCTTCCTGCTTCTACCCCAGTCAAGAGCAGTCTCAGAACTTTACTTTCAACTCAGGTAACCACCAGTGCTGTGACAGGATTTTAACACGTATGAACTGTCAGCTAGACAGTCCGCTTTAGTATCCGTGTGTAATCTTAAATCGCATCCTTCAGGCAGCTCCATGCAACAGTAAACCGAACGCAGACGAATCTCTTATTTTCATAAATACATTGTTTCTGAACTTCACGACGCAACTGTTGTTTGGCTTATTAGCCTTCCGAAAATTTCTGCATTCCCGACAGAAAGTTAGCAGGCAGGACCCGCGATTAGTCAGCCAGGGCAGAGGCACAAAATGTACTAACCAACAGGAAATGACCAAACTCACCTCTACAAGGAACTGGCATATGTTCTTGCGCTGGTCACCCTGTAGCTGGATTACTTCTCCATATTCTGGATGCTCAATTACAGTGCCATTGCAGGCAAATTTCTGCAAGGACAACACAACCAAAACAAATTAGGCCAAGCATCAGCTTGAAGGTGCGAATATCCCTTTTCAGAGAGTAATACAATACAGCACCCCCGCGTGGCCCTGTTAAATGCCATTTCCCGAACACGAACATCTCATTAAAAGCCTACCTTCTTAAACGCCTTCACTAGTTTCTTTTTATCGTAATCATCAGCGATCCCTTGGACAGTAGTAAGGGTCTTCCTGCCGTTTCTCTGTTGAATTCTTATATGGATATAATCCTCAGTGCCAGCAGGAAGCAGATCATCACCCTTACTTGCATCAGCAAAGGGGTCTGGGAAGAAAGGTCAAGCTCGTTAGGAAAAGTTGTGCTGGGACGCCACTGCCACCCTCTCACTGGATGTCTTGCCGAGCGCACAAACTGACACTGAAATCGTCAGGGCTCAGTCAGATCAGATTAGCCCTTTGTTGGCTCTCCTCGAACAGGTCAGTCCGGGACGGCTGGCTTCCCCAACCCAAGAGAAAAACTGGGCCTCTTGCCCCAGGTCCGCCCTCGGGAGCCGATCACGTGTCAGGGAAGCCTAGAATGTCCGGCAGCGCCCCACCCGGCTGATGCAACCAGCCGGAACCCGAGCTCCGAGGCGGGGCCACGCTTCCCGCCCCACTGGAGCGCGCGTTTGTCACTTAGGACTGGCACCGCCTCTCGTGACAACGGCGGTGACGTGACGGACGTGACGCAGAGGTGGCGGGAGGGGCAGGTGTGGCCCGAGATGGCCCGGGAGCCATTAGTAAATGCGCCACCCGAGACGCCGGGCCCGCCCAAAGGCCGACCTCCCGCCTGCTCCTTCCGGTCGAGCTCAGAGACCAACGCGGGGGTCCAAGCCTAGCAGCCCGCGAGCCCAGACATTTTCCTTCCGCCCAAGTTCACAAAAGCCTACAACGCTTAGCAGCTTTTCGGGCCCTGCCTGCGGGCCTGGAGCGCCCCGCTGCTCTACCCGGGCCTTCCTCTCCCTGAGACCTTTCCGGGACTTACCGAAAGAGTGGAGGTTCTGGATAGCGGACATACGATACGATTCCTTTTCCTCGGTGGAAACGGCCTGCGGAAGGCGGCGGCGGGAGAAGGCGGGCAGGGGGAACGGAGCGTCGGGAAGCGAGGGGGCTCAAGGGGGAGGCTGCTGAGTCCTCGGCGGCGGCTCAGTGACTGGGGCGGAGGGGCGGTGCCTGTATTCACTTATATAGGCGCTCCTATGACGCCAGCGCGTTCCCCTCACGTCTCGGCCCCACCCTCGGCGTCGTGCCCCATACGCACGGACGCCGCCTTTTCCAATTGGTCCGGGGGCGTGGACGCGGGACCGCGCTTGCGCAGAAACTGTGTGCAATGGGCGGGCCGTCCTCTCTACAGAAAGTTGAGAGGGGGAGGGAAAAGTCTGTGGGTCTAGGCGCCTGCGCAGTGTTCGAGGAAGGTGTCGAGGCTGCGCAGAAAACTGGCAAGAGATTTCGAGCGCGCCTGCGCAGTATCCTGTGTGTTCCACTTTCTTGGCTTTACCTGGCCGTTTGGCACTCCTTAGAGGGAATTTAGATGCTGATCCTCCTAAACACGACAAATTCCCACTATCTCATACTCACCCTGTTACCCACTTACTCCCTACTTTGCAGATTCACTCCTTTACAGACATTTTTATTTAATCAACTTACACTAGTATAACCAAAACCTTAACCTTATCATTTAGATGAATCCAATCTAAAAGTGGCTAATCTACTTTAAAAATTATTGTTTAGATAATCTAAAGAAGGAATACCTAGGTCATCAGTAGGAGTTCAAGGGAGTGTAGTGCTGGTTTTGAAGCCAAGAATTCATGCATCCGAAGGGGTCAATTTTTTCATAGAATTTGTGTGGGGTAGAGCCTTCCCAGAGAATAGTTGAACTATTTCCTTTAAAACATCAACCTTTCTTGCACTTTGAGTTTATTAATTGAAATGCTCTTAGTTGCAGGGGTCCGTGGCTTTTAGGTTCCAAAGGCCTCCAGGGGCCAGGCAGGTAAGATGAAGGAGTGCAGGCATCCAAGTGTGATGTAACGGAGTGGGGGTGGGGAGCAGAGGCTGCAGCAACCACATACCTCTAGTGCGTTGTGCTAGCTCTTCTTTTTCAAGAGAATCTGGAAATCCAGATGTATGTAAAATCTCTTAATTTTTAAAATATTGCGAATACATTGAATTTTTTAAAAAGCCCTGGGCAAACCAAACAAACAAAAAAAAAATGTGTGTTGGCCCCAAGGGCTGCCAGTTTATGTCCTGGTGGAGTCTAGTGAGAGAGAGAGAGAGAGAGAGAGACAATAAAATGACAAGATCATAATAGGTGTCAAGAAAGAGGTAAATAAGGTGATATGAGAGTGACAGGGGCTTCAGAAGGCCTCAGTAGGCCTCATGTCATCAGAGTGACATGCCAGCTGATGTTTAGAGGGTGGGAAAAAACCCACTCTGGGACTAGATGAGAACCCATCAGATGGACAATCCCAAGGGAGGAAAAATCTGGGTATACTTGATAGTTCTTTTGATTCTGTATTTACTGTGTAATTTTTTTTTTTTTTGTCTTTTTGCCTTATCTAGGGCCGCACCCGCGGCATGTGGAGGTTCCCAGGCTAGGGGTCTAACAGGAGCTGTAGCCGCCGGCCTACGCCACAGCCACAGCAACGTGGGATCCGAGCCACATCTGTGACCTACACCACAGCTCACGGCAACACCGGATCCTTAACCCACTGAGCGAGGCCAGGGATCAAACCCGCAACCTCGTGGTTCCTAGTCGGATTTGTTAACCACTGAGCCACGACGGGAACTCCACTGTGTAATCTTTTGATTAATAATTTGGCTTACTTGGAGTTCCCGTTGTGGTGCAGCGGTTAACGAATCTGACTAGGAACCATGAGTTTGCAGGTTCGATCCCTGGCCTTGCTCAGTGGGTTAACGATCGGGTGTTTCCGTGAGCTGAGCTGTAGGTTGTAGACCTGGCTCGGATCTAGTGGTGCTGTGGTTGTGGTATAGGCTGGCGGCTACAGCTACGGTTAGACCCCTAGCCTGGGAAACTCCATATGCCATGGGTGCAGTCATAAAAAGAAAAAAAAAAGAAAAAAATTTGGCTTCCTTGATATCAGGATGTGGGGAACCGTGGCTAGAAGTCATGAGCATTCCAGTCTCACATCCATCTCAGTCTGAAAAGCTAAGGACACAGTCTTCTTCCATTCGGGAACCTCTACACTCACAGACATGACCTTGCTTGAAAGGGGTTTGGGGAAAAGAGTGAATGAGTTAGAGCTGGCCTTCCCAGCATTCACACTTATTTTGTTACATAACACTTTTTTTTGGCTGCACCCTTGGCATGTGAATTTCCTGGGCCAGGAATCGAATGTGCACCGCAAGAGCAACCCAAACCATTGCAGTGACAATGCTGGATCTTTAACCTGCTGCGCTACAAGGGAACTATTGTAGGAAATTTTAGATAGCAACGTGCTCCAGTCTGTC
Organism: Catagonus wagneri; assembly: GCA_004024745.2. Classification (NCBI taxonomy): domain Eukaryota; kingdom Metazoa; phylum Chordata; class Mammalia; order Artiodactyla; family Tayassuidae; genus Catagonus; species Catagonus wagneri. The sequence goes on along the minus strand of PVHT021183690.1, from coordinate 1,013,832 downwards.
TTTTCCTTTTAGGAAAGGATCATTTCTTTGTCATGCTGAAATCTTTTCTCTGCTTGTAGTTTATAAAGACATTCTGTTTTTTTTTTTTTGGAAAGTTTTAAAGCTTTGCCTTTTCACATTTAGGTCTTTAAGCTACCTGGAATTTTTGCTTGTGTGCATGTGTTGTGAGACAGGGATCTAATTTTTTCCCTACGTGGTTAGCCAACTGTCCCAGGACCATTTACTGATTAATTCCTTATTTGTCCTGCCTTCTCTACCATAATCGTATTTACACTTATGCAGGATTCTTTTTTTCTTGGTCTTTTTAGGGCTGCACCCCACGGCATATGGAGGTTTCCAGGCTAGGGGTCAAATGGGAGCTGTGACCACAGGCCTACAGCACAGCCACAACAATGCCAGATCCTTAACCCACTGAGCGAGGCCAGGGATCGAACCTGCATCCTCATAGATGCTAGTCAGATTCGTTTCTGTGGAGTCATGACGGGAACTCCGAGGGTTTTTTTGTTTTTTTAATTTTTCCTCTGTGCCCATACTGTATGGAAATTCTTGGGCCATGGATTGAATCTGAGCTGCAGCTGCGACTTATGCCATGGCTTCGGTAACGCCAGATCCTTAACCCACTGTGCCGGGCTGGGGATTGAACCCTTGCCTCCTCACCAATCTGAGACCCTGCATAGGCAACGCTGGATTCCTAACCTGCTGTGCCACAGTGGGCTCTTCTCCAGGGGGTTCCTTTTTCCACTCTCTGTTCCGTTCCACTGGTCCACTCATCCCACAGCCACAATCTGTCAATTACAGAAACTTTACAAAAAGTCTCTGTGTCCAGGAGCATGAGTCCTCCACCCATTTTTTCTTCTTTCTTAGGACTACACATGTGGCATGGAAGTTCCCAGGCTAGGGGTGAAATCAGAGCTGCTGCTGGCGGTCTACGCCACAGCCACAGCAGTGCAGGATTCTTAATCCACTGAGCAAGGCCAGGGATCCTCATCCTCCTGCATACTGGTCGGATTTGTTACCACTGAGCCACAGTGAGAACTCCCTCCGTTTTGTTCTTCTTTAGGATTATCTTGACTCTTCCCGGTCAGGGTTCCACTCTCACTTCCTGGCGTGCCACCGCTCCCCACTTCCTACAGCGTTCTCTGAAGCACCTGAACTTTCTCGTCCCAGGGTCTCTATATGCTCTCCCTTTGCCTGGTTCATTCTTCCCTCCTCGCTCGGTCTGGTGTCTCTCATCATCCTCCAGGACTCAGCGGGATTCTCTGTTCTGAGAAGACTGTGTTTGGAGTCTCCTCCATGCCCCTGCTTCCTCTGTTTTAACACTAATCACACTGCCTTTTGCTTGCCTCTTCCTTGAACTGGCTGCATAAATTACTGGGCCCAGTACAAGGTGGCATCATGAGGCTCTTTGTTCAAAAGTGGTTCGGAATTTCAAGATAGCAGGAGTTCCCTTCGTGGCTCAGTGGTTAACGAATCCAACTAGGAACCATGAGGTTGCGGATTTGATCCGTGGCCTTGCTCAGTGGGTTAAGAATCTGGCGTTGCCATGAGCTGTGGTGTAGGTTGCAGACACAGCTCGGATCCTGTGTTGCTGTGGCTGTATTGCTGTGGCTGTGGTGAAGGCCGGCGGCTGCAGCTCCAGTTAGACCACTAGCCTGGGAACCTCCACATGCCCTGAGTGCGACCATAAAAAGCAAAAAAAAAAAAAAAAAAGGGAATTTCAAGATAGCGACAGCAGAGCCTTCAGCTCCAAGCGCAGGACCCTGCTAAGCACAGATGGCACACGCCTCTCTCTTATCTGGCTCTGCCCGTTGTTTGTCCCCCTGCTAGACTGCTGTGTATGTGCGCGAGGTACCTGCATACCTGCTCAATGCTGTGGAATGAACAGGTACTGGAGGACGCTTGGTTACTAGGAATGGCCGACCCCTGGCTCCAGGCTGTCACTTTTCCCATCCTCTTAGTGAGTCCTGGGGCAAAGCATCGAGAAAAGGCCTGGACCTGGCCTGTTGGTGCAGGGCAGGGAGCGTGGCCTTAGATAAGCATGTTCTCCAGCTTCTTTGGCAGAGACCTGGTGTCCAGGGTCAGACATGACCCCAATGCACTGTCAACAGTCATTGCCACAAACACACACAAGCTTTGCTCCGGACAGGGTGCATTTCGCAGGCTGGGCCTGGGGCAGGAGGTCAGGGAAATGGGACACCCAGTTCTTGCTTATCACCAGCTTCCCAGGTGACCCCGTCTGCCGCTCAGGCCTTCCATTTTATCCCCTAGGAGGACCTGGTGATCTCCAAGGCCTTTGCCAGGTCTGAAGTCCGGAGCTCCTGTGCTCCCGTTGGGGACTTTTCCAAGGAGGGTCTATATCCGGGGGTGGCTGCTATGGCGCAACAGGATCGGCGATGTCTTGGGAGCGCTAGGATGCAGGTTCGATTCCCAGTCCAGCACTGTGGGTTAAGGATCTAGTGTTGCTGCAATTGCGGCTTAGGTCATAACTGTGGCTCAGATCTGATCCCTGGCCCAAGAACTCCATATACCAAGGGAGTAAAAAAAAAAATGCCAAAAAAAAGCCAAAAAAAGAGTAAATAAAAAGGTAAAAAATATGCCAAAAAAAAGAGTCAATAAAAATGTGCCAAAAAAAAAAAAAAAAAGAGTCCACCTCCCAGTGCAGAGGCCCTGGGCCTGGGGAGCTTGTGGGGTAATGATGGAGCCAGGACGAATCTGCCTGAAAGTGACATCTGTGCCTGCCAATAATACTGGCTTGTTGGTTACTGAGCTCCTAGTTCTGGCTCCTGGCCCTGGCATCCAGGGACAGGGCACAAAGCACGGGCTCTGGGGACCTGAACCTTCCCAGCCTCCATCTTTTCATCTGTACCAAGGGATAATCATATCTCTTCTCTTAAGCTTTTGAGGGGATTTAAAAAGGAGAATATGGCCCAATGGGATAAATATGTTATTAAAGCGCTAAGTGGATTAGGCCAGATTATGCCAGTGGAGAAGGGAGGCGGAGAGCCTCAGAGCAGCAGGGGACCGGAGCAAGCCCCTCCGAACGGGGGGCTGGGACAGAGGGGGGCACCTCCCCAGGGTGATCTTGGGACACGGCAAGGACGTGACCTTATGGGACACCTGGGGACCTTCAGCCTCGATTGAGATTCACTAAGGCTCTGAACTTGGCAGAGAGGCGGCAGATTCCCCCCCAGGATAGGATCACATCCTCTGGGGAAACTAGGCATCTCCATGGCAACCAGGGCAGACGGATGATCAGTTCCAAGGGGCCTCCCTGTGGGTCTAGGGCTATAGAAAACACTGTGATCTAGAGGGAATCCTGGGGTTTGATGGAGCCCCTGTCACATCCAAGGTCGGATTTCTGGGCAGCTGGTGGGATACCTGGTACAGGATTTAACTCGATTGAAAGCAGGTCAAAATACATGTGGTATCTCTTGCATTCCTTATTTGGGAGCTGTCATTATGTATATTCATGTGAAGAGTGTCTATCTCTTCATGTACACATGTTCACCATCCACAGTGAGCGAAGTCCACTCTTCTTTCTTTTTTCTTTTCATGGCCATACTCATGGCATATGGAAGTTTCCGGGCTAAGCGTGGAATCGGAGCTGCAGCTGCCGGCCCAAGCCAAAACCACGGCAACACCGAATCTGAGCCACATCTTGACCTTCTGTGACCTACGCTGCAGCTTGCAGCAATGCCGGAATCTTTTTTTTTTTTGTCTTTTTGCCTTAGCTAGAGCCGCACCCGTGGCATATGGAGGTTCCCAGGCTAGGGGTCTAACAGGAGCTGTAGCTGCTGGCCTTCGCCACAGCCACAGCAACGCAGGATCCGAGCCGCGTCTGCAACCTACACCACAGCTCATGGCAACGCCAGATCCTTAACCCACTGAGCAAGGCCAGGGATCGAACCTGCAACCTCATGGTTCCTAGTCGGATTCGTTAACCACTGAGCCACAACGGGAACTCCAATGCCGGAATCTTAACCCACTTATCGAGGCCAGGACTGAACCTGCATCCTCGTGGACACTATGTCAACTTCTTAACCTGATGAGCCACAAGGGGAACTCCATGCCTGCTCTTCTCACCAGTTGGAAAAGGAGGCCGACCTGGGCTTGGTGGCAGGTCTGACCCAGGTGTCGCTGGGTTGTTGTGAGATGTAGGTGTTAGGCGTCAGCTGGGGTTCTGCTCATGACACATCACCGCTTCACCACTCCCCCCACCCAGGGTGTGTACTGGGAAGGGCCTGACGGACCCTTATGGGGTACTGGAAACGATCTTGATCCTGGTGGGAAAAATTCATGGAGCTAGTCCCCTAGGGCTGGTGTGCTTTCCCCTCTCCCCAAACATCGTCCGCCCCCGCCCCGCCCTGCGCCACTGCCAGGCTTTCTTATTCTGCTTCTTCGCCTCCTCCACCCCTCCCCCTTCTTCCCTTTTTTTCTTTTTGGTCTTTTTAGGGCCCCACCAATGGCATATGGAAGTTCCCACGCTAGAGGTCGAATCCGAGCTGTAGCTGCCGGCCTACACCACAGCCCCAGCAACACTAGATCTGAGTTACATCTGTGACCTATGCCACAGCTTCCGGCAATCCCGGATCCTTAACCCACTGAACGAGGCCAGGGATCGAACCCACCTTCTTATGGATACTAGCTGGGTTCTTTACCCACTGAGCCACAACAGGAACTCCCCCCCCAAAAAAAATTGTAAAATATGTCAATAACTTTTGATAATTACTTATTGAAATAATAATATTTTGGTAACACTGAGTTAAATAAAATAGATTAAAATATTAATTTCACCTCCTTCTTTTTACTCTTTTTTTTTTTTACAGCCGCACCTGCCACATATGGAAGTTTTGGGGCTAGGGGTCAGATGGGAGCCCCAGCCCCAGCAATGCCCATTCGAAGCTACATCTGAAACTTATGCCGGATCCTGAACCCACTGAGTGAGGCCAGGGATCAAACCCACATCCTCGTGGACACCATGTCAAGTTCTTAACCTGCTGAGCCACAATGGGAACTCTCTTTACTTAAAAAAAAAAAAAAAAAATGTGGCTACCAGGAAATTTAAAGCTACATAGGAGGCACGGCCTATATTTCTACTGGAAAGCATTGCTCTCAATGGTTCCAGACTGAAGAGAGGATTTATTTTATTTTATTTTTATTTTTTTGTCTTTTTGCCTTTATCTAGAGCCGCACCTGTGGCATATGGAGGTTCCCAGGCTAGGGGTCTAACAGGAGCTGTAGCTGCCGGCCTTCACCACAGCCACAGCAACGCGGGATCCGAGCCGTATCTGCGACCTACACCACAGCTCACGGCAACGCCGGATCCCTAACCCACTGAGCAAGGCCAGGGATCGAACCCGCAACCTCACGGTTCTTAGTCGGATTCATTAACCACTGAGCCACGAAGGGAACTCCCCTGAAGAGAGGGTTTGTTGGCCCAGCACGAGGCAAATCCACACTCCTTCACTCGTCTCTTGCCCACAGCCTTCTCCCCACCAACATCACACTTGTTTCCTGGTTTCCTGCTCTCTCCCCAAGCGTCTCTGAGGAGCTTACAAATTGCTCCCAGCTCCCAGTTTAGAAACAGCTCAGGGCTGGTCGCTGAAAAGAATCATGTGATGTCTTCCTTCCCCCAAGGAGCTTATCTTCACCCACCCAAACTGGGTGTCCTCCTGGGCCAGGAGGAGAGTTCCAGCACCAGAAAGGCGAAGTTCTTTTTTTTTGGCTTCAGCCACCCAGCTCAAGCTGACGCCCTCGCTGGCTAGCGACCAAACAGGGCCACCTGACCGTGTCCCGGGGAGCTGGGGCCATTGACCCAAACAGCTTAGATGCTGTCCCCTTAGATACTGCTTTTCCTGAGGGGAATTCTGGGAAGTTTTTTTTGTTTGTGTTTTTTGCTTTTTAGGGCTGCAACCTACAGCTTCTGGAAATTCCGAGGCTAGGGGTCAAATCCGAGCTACAGCTGCCAGCCTGCACCACAGCCACAGCCACGCCAGGTCCAAGTCTCTTCTGTGACCTACACCACAGCTCACGGTGATGCCAGATCCTTAACCCACTGAGCGAGGCCAGGGATCGAACCGGCATCCTCAAGTATACTAGTGGGATTCATAACCACTGAGCCACGATGGGAACTCCCAGACACGTTCTTAAACATGCACATCTCAAAAAAATAAATGAAATAAACATGCATATCCTATGCATACATGGGAGGTACCCAGCAAAAAAATGAGTAACTCAGAGGTGGCTTAGAATTCAGGCTTAAATACCATCTTAATGGAGAAAAAGGAAAGCGGTGGGGGGATACAAGCCTCTTAGGGGAAAGTAAGTGATTTTTAGGAAAGATGAATGGGGCTCTTAGAAGAATAGCGGAGCCCTGTGATAGTTGTGACAAGGTTTGTCTGGGCGACTTCTCTCTTGTGACCAAAGTCAACCTTCCTGATGAGGGCTGATGAAACTCCCTCCTGCAGAGTTTATGACAGGTGTGTTCCTTTTGGAGGCTGTGTCTTTAGGGAGTAAGGGGAGTTCAGACAAAGCATTTCTCCCCATTGACTGTTTTTCAAGTGCCTGCAGCTCAAAATCACCCCTATGCCAAAGAAGCATGTTTTGGGAGTTGCCATCATGGCTCAGAGGAAACGAATCTATCAGCATCCACGAGGACGAAAGTTCAATCCCTGGCCTCGCTCATTGGGTCAAGGATCCGGCGTTGCCGTGAACTGTGGTGTAGGTCACAGGCTGGGCTCGGATCTGGCGGTGCTCTGGCTGTGGTGTAGGCCGGCGGCTACAGCTCGGATTCGACCCCTAGCCTGGGAACCTCCATATGTCATGGGTATGGCCCTACAAAAAAGCAACTTCCCCAAGAAAAACCCAAAGCATGTTTTGGGTGGCACCCCTGCTATACTTCCTCTTGAGGTTTTGCTTAAATGTCTCCTTTGTACCGAGGCCTTTCCTGACGGCCCTGTTTTATTTTTATTTTTTTATTTTTGGCGCAGTGATTGAACCTGCGCCACAGCAGTGACCTAAGCCTTAGCTGTGAAAATGCCAAATTCTTTTTTTTTTTTTTTTTTGCCTTTTGTCATTTTAGGGCCGCACCTGCGGCATGTGGAGGTTCCCAGGCTAGGGGTCTTATCAGAGCTGTAGCCACTGGCCTACGCCGCGGCCACAGCAACGCAGGATCCGAGCCGCGTCTGCGACCTACACCACAGCTCACGGCAATGCCGGATCGTTAACCCACTGAACAAGGCCAGGGACCGAACCCGCAACCTCATGGTTCCTAGTCAGATTCATTAACCACTGCGCCACGACGGGAACTCCAAAAATGCCAAATTCTTAACCCACCATGCCACGAGGGAACTCCCTGCACCCTGTTTTATTTTTATTTATTTAATTTTAATTTGTTTTTCTTTTTTGGCTGCCCCATGGCATATTCTGAGCCCCAGTTGTGACTTAGGCGGCAATTGTGACATCACTGGATCCTTACCCCCCTGTGCTGGGCTGGGATCAAGCCTATATGTCCCAGCGATCCAGAGATGGCGCCGATCCGGTTGCACCACAGCGGAAACTCCGACCACCCTGTTTTAAATTGCAGCCTTCTTGGAGTTCCTGTTGTGGCTCAGTGGTAATGAACCCGACTAGTATCCAAGAGGATGCAGGTTCAATCCCTGGCCCCACTCAGTGGGTTAAGGATCTGGCGTGGCTGTGGCTGTGAGGTAGGCCGGGAGCTGCAGCTCCAATTTGACTCCTAGCCTGTGAACTTCCATGTGTCGCAAATGTGGCCCTAAAAAGCAAAAATAAAAACAAATTGCAGCCTCTGGGAGTTCCCTTCGTGGCTCAGTGGTTAACGAATCCGACTAAGAACCATGAGGTTGCGGGTTCGATCCCTGGCCTTGCTCAGTGGGTTAAGGATCCGGCGTTGCCATGAGCTGTGGTGTAGGTTGCAGACGCGGCTCGGATCCTGCGTTGCTGTGGCTGTGGCGAAGGCCGGCAGCTACAGCTCCTGTTAGACTCCTAGCCTGAGAACTTCCATATGCCGCGGGTGCAGCTCCACATAAAGGCAAAAAGACAAAAAAAAAAAAAAAAAATGCAGCCTCCACCCTGTCCTCTCGTACTCTTTTTTCCTGCTTCCCTGCTCCTTTTTTTCCCCCATGGACATTTACTTCTAGGACTCTTTGTAATTTACTTATTTATTAGGACTGTTCATGTCTGTCTCCCCATGAAATTGACCACCATTTACTGATGGCTCCCAACCCGTGTAGCACAGGGCCTGGCACATACTAGGGGCTCAACAAATACTAGTCAGAGGTATGTGTGTGTTAAAGTGCTTTATCTGCTGTGTGGTCTGTACACATGTGAGCGATTGCTACTGCTTCCACTTTTTTTTGGCCATGGCCCTGGGCCAGAGATCGAGGCCACACCACAGCAGTAACCAGAGCCACAGCAGTGTCAGTGCTGGATCCTTAACCTGCTGAGCCATCAGGGAACTCCATCCACTTTTGTTAATTTAGTATTTCTAGTTGCATAAAGGACATCGTCGCAGAGAGCAGCTGCAGCCGCGGTCCTCTTCTCTCTTGGCGGCCCTGGCTTGTCAGCTGACTCAGTGGTTCCACCATCAGCGTCTCAGTGTCCCCTCCTCCGTTCTCCTTCCCCAGCACCTTCTCTACTGCCCTGACACATGTCCTCTTTGCCCTGTTCTCCCCACTCCTCTGCAGCTGTTATACTTCTTTTTTTTCCTGACTAGTTCCCTGCCCTGAACTGTGCCCTTGCTCAAAGAGCTTTGCTGGCTCCCCATTGCACAGGGATTTAAGTACAAACTTGGCTTCGCCCATGAGGCTCCCAAATGCTCTTGCCCTCAAGGTCTTACACATCTGACCTAAGCTTGGGACAAACCGGATTCCTTAGAACTGGATTCCTGCCTCTGCACTATTACTCAGTCTGGTCTTCTTCCAGGTGGAGTGTCTTCTTTCATCTATGCTTGTCCCAGATTCTACCTGTCCTATCACTTTCTTGATGCCTCCCTCCATCTTTTGGAATCTTTTTTTTTTTTTTTTTACTTTTTAGAGCTGCACCTGCGGCATATGGACATTCCCAGGTTAGGGGTCTAATCGGAGCAACAGCTGCCAGCCTTTCGCCACAGCCACAGCCTCAGCTTCAGCCTCAGTCACAGCCATGCAGGATCCGAGCCACGGATCCTGCAACCTACACCACAGCTCACGGCAATGCCAGATCCTTAGCCCACTGAGCGAGGCCAGGGATGGAACCCGCAACCTCATGGTTCTTAGCTGGATTTGTTTCTGCTGTGCCAGGTCAGGAATCTTTCACAGATATTCTATTTTGGTGGGTACCTGAGTTGAGTTTTGGACCATGTCACTTGGAGGCCAACTGGCAAGACTGTATTCTGTACATGAACTGTAAAGAATCGAGCTGTGACTTGTTCCTTTTTTGTGTCTCCTGGAGCACAGGGCTCAGTTTCATTCAACCCAAGCGTTAACTTAACAACTTCAGGACCAAGGCAGAGCAGAGGAACAGGCGCACTTCCTGTTGTGGCCACAAGATGGCAGCATAGACCGGACTCCAGGACAGGTGAGGTTTTCCTCATGCGCTTGTTCCTACTAGCTTCCCAGCCTCCAAAACCCTAAAAGGTAACTCGGTCCCCTCCAGACTCTCTCTTGTGGCGTTAGGTGGGGGTAGGGGCGCCAGCTGGCGGCATATAGTGAGTGTGTGCTTGTGTTTCCTGTACCGCCCGCTCCCAATGTCCCTTTTCCAAGAGAGACCCTGGTGGGACGGAAGGAGCCGGAGTAGGGCGTGGCAGGTTTGGGTCCTGGTTCTGCTCTGGGGCCTTGGGCAAGTGTCTGCGTACCAGGAAAGTACCAATCACAGAGTCCAGCTCGCATCACACGCCAATGAAGGGAGCTCCTGTCGTGATCCAGCGGTTGACGAATCCGACTAGGAACCATGAGGTTGCCTGTTCGATCCCTGGCCTTGCTCAGTGGGTTAAGGATCCTGCATTGCCGTGAGCTGTGGTGTAGGTCGCAGACGCGGCTTGGATCTGGCGTGGCTGTGGCTGTGGCGTAGGCCGGCAGCTGTAGCTCTGATTTGACCCCTAGCCTGGGAACCTCCATATGCCGCGGGTGCGGCCTTAAAAAAGCAAGAAACAGGAGTTCCCGTCGTGGCGCAGTGGTTAACGAATCCGACTAGGAACCATGAGGTTGCGGGTTC
>PVHT021183690.1:983648-1002620 GCA_004024745.2 Catagonus wagneri | reverse complement strand
TAACGATCCGGCGTTGCCGTGAGCTGTGGTGTAGGTTGCAGACGCGGCTCGGATCCTGCGTTGCTGTGGCTGCGGCGCAGGCCAGTGGCCACAGCTCCGATTAGACCCCTAGCCTGGGAACCTCCACATGCCGCGGGTGCGGCCATAAACCCGCGGCCATAAAATGACAAAAGGCAAAAAAAAAAAAAAAAAAAAAGCAAGAAACAAACAAAAAAAGCTTATGAAGATTCTTCTTTCTATTCTCTCCCAGAACCCTTGCCCCAGTTTTCCTGAAGGCCAAACGGTGGTTGCACTGAAGACCTATCACCTCCTTTCCCTTTCTGGGCTTCCGTGTGGCCCAGAAGAAGGGAGAGGTACCAGAGAGGGGCGACGCTGGAGCAGCGAGGGACTTTAGCCATTTGCTGTTATTATTAGCGTCCTTTCCTGATCCACATTTGATGATTCAGACCAGCTGACAGAGCGCGGGAGGTTCGCGGGGATGTAGGGACGTATGAAAGGTGTTTGCGGAGGAGGAGACGAGAAGAAGCACAGTGACATCTATGGAGGGTCAGGGACGGCCTGGGCTTTCCTGGGCCAGGGGTTGCCTAGGGAAGGAGTGGGACCACCCCCGGGTTGAGCCTCTCTACCCTGTGGGGTTCACAGGGATAGCGGGGAAGGCGGGGGCTGGGCGGGAGGAGGGGCTGCGCGTACCCGCCCCCGGAGCAATGTCGGCTATGCCCGGCAGAGGGCGCCCGAGCACGCAGGGCTCAGTCGGTTTCCTCCAGCCCTTTTTTTTTTTTTTTTTTTAAACCGAACTTTTCCGCTTCCTGAGCCTCAGCACTTCTCCCAGAATGCGGTGAGGGGCGGGTATTGCTGGCTAAACCTGGGAGCTGTGGACATTGTCACTGTTTGTAATTGCGCTGGCCTGCGTTCCAAGTGGCAGTGGTGGGTTTGTAACCATTCATTCATTCACAGGTTGCAGGCCATGCACTGGGAGTGAAGTGGCAAACGAGGAGCACACGCAGATGATCAACACCCACGACCCAGGTCATAGGTCAGCCCAGGGCGCTAGGGGAGCCCCGAGGAGGAGAGGAGCCCTCTTTCCACCATCTCTCCCGAGTGCATCCGCTCTGCGCCGAGCAGGGTTATGCCTCTTTCACAGAGGAGAGAATCAAGGTCCAGAGAATTTAGGTAAGGGGCTCAAGGCCGCACAGCCGTTAAGGGGATGAGGTGGGGTTTGCACCTGAAGGCTGGTTCCGGAGCACCTTCCCACCTGCCCTCCGAGACCCCTCTGTCAGGGAACAGCCAGTGAGGCTGTGAGGGGGTGAGAGGCTGTCCTGGGGGCAGGGAGGCTGCTTGACTCGGCGTGCCCTGAGCAGGACAGGAACCTGTGGGCCGGGGAGGTTGCAGGTGGCTGACTCATCCCAGAAGGAAGGAGAACTTTCTAGCAATCAGAGCTGATCAGTCATGGAATGGGTGAGCCTGAGGAACAGTGGCTGCCCTGCCTCTTATTTAAAATTTTTTATTATAGTTTATTTACAATGTTCTGTCAACTTCTGCCACACAGCCAAGTGACCCAGTCATAAATATACATACATTCACCCCTTCCCAGATCTTGCAGGGGCTACGCTGACGTGGGCACATGTACCCAGCACTGGAGGCTCTGCCTGGGACAGCTCCCGGCTCCCTCCAGCCTCATCTTGCCCCCTCTTCTGGTCACCGCCTGTGTTCCTGCCTCTCAGGCCTTCTTTCAGCAACTTGCTGGGTATACTCACCTCTGCACCTTTGCACAGACACACTCCCTCTTGTCTGGCTAACGCACCCACCCATCTTCAGGTCACTTCAAACCTTCCCTGATGCCTTATGTGCTGCTCTGCTGGGTTAGGGTTCTCTGTTCCCTCTAAATGTTCCTCCTCTGCCTTACTGAAATTATCGAGTAACAGCCTTTCCCAGGGAACTGTCAGAGGCATGTGGCAGGCACACTGTTTTGTTCTTAGTGCAGCGCAGTACCTAGCCTGGTGCTCAAGAAAAGGTTTGTTGAATAAATATATAATGTGTGAAGGTAAGAAAGAATGAAAGAAGCATGCAAAGCCCAATGGATGGTGGGGGGACGTGGGTCAAGATCTTTCAGGTCTCTTCCAGTCACCTCTGGCTGAAACTCGTAGTCCATGCTCGACCCCCCAGGAAATGGAGACTGAGAGCCACGGCCTACACTTGACACTTGTTAAGCATCTAGGAACCTCGCTGGGCACTGTCACATGTATTCTCACCTATCAAATAAGCAGGGAAGAGGTGAAACGTTTTCAGTGGACGCTAGCTTGAAGGCTTCAATCTCTGCCCGCCATAGTTTGCCGGATGGCCATGGTCGTTGCCACACCTGCCTGCACGGGTCCCGCCCTCTCTCTTTCAGACCCTACCCCGTCTGGACTCCTGACTGCACTTCCAAAAAAAGGCACCAGGTGGCAGCAGAGGCCAAAAATATGGGCTCAAAGAGCGCCGTCCGACCCTCGACCGCCGGCAGGGAGCGCTGCTGCCCTGCTCCGTGCTCGGATGAAGCGGATCTGGTTGACCAACTGGGTTTAGGGAGCCAGGGTCAGTCGTGCCCGGAAAGGTGTGTAGGTCTGAACCTCAGAAGCAGAGGAGGGCTTGTGTACACTCATTTTCCCTCATTTGTACATCTTAGTCTTAACCTCTACAGGCTTGAGGCAAACTTTTTTTGTAAAGGGCCAGATGGTAAATGTTTTAGGTTTTGCCGGTCTCTGTCACAACTGCTCAGCTTTGCCTCAAAGTGTGAAACAGACCGTGGACAAACGGGCATGGCTGTGTTCCAGTAAATAATCATGGGCATCAAAATTTGAATTTCATACAATTTTCACATGTCACGAAATATTGTTCTTATATTAAGGAAAAAAAAAAGGAGTTAAGGAGTTCCCTGGTGGCTCAGTGGGTTAAGGATCCAGCACTGTCACTGCTGTGGCTTGGGCTGCAACTGTAGCTTGGTTTTAATCCCTGACCCAGGAACTTTCATATGCCACGGGCTCAGACAAAAACAACAAAATAAAACAAAACAAACACTCTGCCCGCCAACTACTTAAAAATGTAGAAAGCATTCTTAACTCTTGCGCAGGGCAGTCATTGATCTAGGTAAAGTCTCAGACCAGTGCTTGGCATACAGTAGGTGCTCAATAAGTGGTCGCTGGTGTCACCATTCAGATGGCTCCGAGGACCTAGATTCCAGCAGCCCTTGGGGGGCAGAACACTCTCCTCCCAGTTTTGTCCCTGGCTCCCCCCTGCTCCTCCCAGAAGCGCTCAGAGAAGGGGCCTGTCTCCTCCCCAAGGCTGGGGCTGCATTTTCCCGCCTCCATGCCTCCCCCAGGCTGTTCCCTCTTCCTAATGGAACCCCAGTCCTTTTTACCTTGCAAGGCACGATCTCTTTCCTCTCTCTGTAAAAATTTGACTTAAATTGAGGTGTTGAAGCAGTTACCCCCACCCTTTATTTTAGGGCCGCGCCCATGGCATATGGAGGTTTCCAGGCTAGGGGTCAAATCAGAGCTGCAGCAGCTGGCCTACCACAGCCACAGCAACGTGGGATCCGAGCCGCGTCTGCAACCTACACCACAGCTCACAGCAACGCCAGATCCTTAACCCACTGGGCGAGGCCAGGGATCGAACCCAAGTCCTCATGGATCCTAGTCTGATTCGTTTCCGCTGAGCCACGATGGACGCTCCTGGGAATTCACCCACTGTAAGTGTGGAGTTCATGAGTTTTAACAAATGCATGCACCCAGGGGCCCACCACCATAATCAAGACAGAGAACATTTCCTTCACCCCCAAAGCTTTCCTGTGCCCTTTCCTAGTCAATCTCGGAGCTAAAAAAAATGGGTCTTCCAGAACAAAAAAAAAAAAAGATAAGAGGATTTCCTGTCGTGGCTCAGTGGTTAACGAATCCGACTAGGAACCATGAGGTTGCGGGTTCGATCCCTGGCCTCGCTCAGTGGGTTAAGGATCCGGCGTTGCCATGAGCTGTGGTGTAGGTTGCAGATGCGGCTCGGATCCCGCGTTGCTGTGGCTGTGGCGAAGGCCGGCTATAGCTCCGATTCGACCCCTAGCCTGGGAACCTCCATATGCCTCAGGGGCGGCCCTAAAATGACAAAAAGACCAAAAAAAAAAAAATAAATAAATAAATTAAAAAAAGGGTCTTCCAATTGGCAAGCACTTGCATTCTGCCCAGCATCACAGAGGACCTTGACAAGTCCCGTCTTGCTGAAGCCTCGTGAACCCGGTACGCTGGTGGCGGTTGTTATCAGCGGGCACCTTTCAGCTCTGGGGTGAGGAGATGCAGGCCCTCTGCCGGTCAGGGACAGGGCTGGGGTTTGATCCCCATCTGCTGGTTCCTGGCCACTCTCCTGCCTGCCTTCTCCCCAGCCCCCTTGTTGTTCCCGGGGGGCAGGGTGCACACACCTCTGGCCTCTGGGGTGCTTGCCGTGTGGCCTGTGACCCGTGTGGCCTGTGACCCTGAGCCCCAGCACCCCCAGGAGCTGGCCAGAAATGCAGAGTGTGGGGCCACACCCAGAACTACTGAGTCCCCAAGTCCCCAGGTGGTTTCAAGGCCCAGAAGGGCCGTCCTGAGGCCGGCTCTCCCTGGGGAGTCGGGGCTGTGTTTGTGTCCCCTTCCTGGTTAGACCGTGAGCTCCTGGAAGGCGGGTGCTGAACCCAGCTCAGGGCCTCCATCCTGCAGCCCCTGTGACTCCAAGTTGAATTTGGAGACTAAGGGAAATGGTCTGGCTTTCTACTCTCTCTGGCTGCTGTCCAAGGTGATGGGGGCCGGTCATCTGCGTATCACTTGCATATGATTAGTATGCCTCTCTGTTGCCTTTTCTCCTCCTGCAGATTACACGGTGGCGACGGGGGAGGTGTGGACAGAACAGATGGCTGGGGGTGTTGGGCTGCAGACCCAGGCCCGGCTCCTGGCTGATGCCCATCCTGGGAGCAGGTCTGGAGATAAAGGCTGACCCTCTTTGGGTCAGGAGGGGTCCTGCAAGCTCTGGACCCCTGCTGTGGCGGCAAGGCTGGGTGCTGGGCTGTTTCTCACCTCCTTGCCTTCGCCCCCCAAGTTCCCCCGCTTGGAATGTCCTTTCCCAAGTCCCTGCCCCAGCCCTTCACACAGCAGGATTCTCTCTTGCAGATGCCATAGTGAGCAAGAAGACATAAAAGGAGGAGTTCCCGTCGTGAGTCAGCGGAAATGAACCTGGCTAGCATCCATGAGGACGCGGGTTTGATCCCTGGCCTTGCTCAGTGGGTTAAGGATCCGGCATTGCCGTGAGCTGTGGTGTAGGTTGCAGACATGGCTTGGATCCCGCATGGCTGTGGTGCAGGCCAGCGGTCATAGCTCCGATTCAGCCCCTAGCCTGGGAACCTCCATATGCCGTGGGTGCGGCCCTAAAAAGCAAAAAAAAAAAAAAAAAAAAAAAAAAAAAAAAAAGAAGATAAAGGAGCTGAATTAATTCAGCTGGGTTGTATAAAGCCCAAAAGCAGGTCCTGTGAAGCTATGCATTTCGGGGGCAGGGGGTTACCCTCTGTGATGGGGCAGTTGGTGGGTGGAGTCACCGCCTGGGAGGGGGCACTGGGAGACGCTCTAGTGGCTTTGGGACCCGGGTGCTCATTCTACACGTGCTGGTCTCATACTGTGAAAATTCCCCCAGCTGCCCTGGGATAATCCGAGCGTTTTTCTGTACACAAAGTTGAAAAAAAGACCAGACGGAACATCGAAAAGAATCCTAGGAGTAGTCTAGGAGAACCCCATC
Source organism: Catagonus wagneri (assembly GCA_004024745.2). Lineage (NCBI taxonomy): Eukaryota > Metazoa > Chordata > Mammalia > Artiodactyla > Tayassuidae > Catagonus > Catagonus wagneri. The sequence goes on along the minus strand of PVHT021183690.1, from coordinate 996,836 downwards.
CGATCCTCCCCAGCCCCGACCCCCCTGCCCTTGGCAGCTGATCGGGTCCTGGCCGCTCCGTGGGGTTTTAGTTTTCTCTCGTCCTCCCCCGCTCCTGGGCTGCGGCTCCCTGGGGGCAGGCCCACTGCCATTCATCTGGGTCTCCCGCTCTGGGGCCTGAACCTGACTCCTTAACGGCCCTGGGGTGGCCCACGAGGCCCTGGGACACCGGACAGCTTAGCGGGGAGGTTCTTCTTACTTAGACTGCTCCCCCGCAAAGGCCAGCATTGAAACACCTGGCTGTGGGAGTCCCTGCTGTGGCTCAGTGGGTTAAGAACCTGACCAGTATCCATGACGATGCGGGTTTGATTCCTGGCTCAGTGAGTTAAGGATCCAGTGTCGCTGTGAGCTGTGCTTTAGGTCGCAGACTCGGCTTGGGTCCTGCATGGCTGTGGCTGGGGTGTAGGTCACAGACTCGGCTCAGATCCTGCATGGCTGTGGCTGTGGTGCAGGCCGGCAGCTGCAGCTCAGGTTTGACCTCTAGCCTGGGAACTTCCACATGCCGTAGGTGCGGACCTAAAACAACAAATACAAAAACAATCAAACAACCCCCCCCCAAAAGACACACACAAAAAACGCCTGGCTGTGGCCCAGGGTTAGACATCGGCTAAGTGTGGGGGGTCCCTGGTCTGAGGGGCCCCCCAAAATTCTGGGTGTGTTCACCCTTGACTGTAAGGGCCCCTGCTGAGTCCCTGAGTCAGACTTGAGGATTGGGAGGCCGAGGCCTGGCTTCTCTGGACCTGGCTGTGTGCCGGGGCTGCTCTGAACCTGCCCAGCCCTGCGTCTGACTCAGCCGTGCTCTCTCTGCCCTGCGAGTCAGGGGCTCCCCGCGCTGGCGTTACGGGGGCTCACGAACAGGCACAGAGCCCGCTCCCCACCGCCCGGAACTTGTCATAGAGGAACTTTGGGCAACGGCCTGGCCTCTCTGGCCTCAGTTTCCTTTTTCTGTAGAGTGGGAGAGCAATTCTAGCAGTTGTGTGGGAAAACGTGGACCTGGACATGTGGGGCGCAGAGGCCCGCCGGGGGAGGGGGTCAGTGAGGGGCCGCGCAGCCCTCCCCGCAGCTGGGCGGGCCCGCGGGGCAGGGGCGGGTGAGAGGGTGGGAGTGTGTGTGCTGCTGTTCCTGGGGTGCCCCGGGGAGGTGGGTGAGGGAGCCAGGGGCAGCCTGGGAGAGTCAGGGGCCTGCGTTCTGGCCCAGCTTGATCCCGTCTGCAAGCCTCACCCCCCACCCCCCACCCACCCCCGGCCTCGGTTGACTCCTTTGTCGAGGGGGCCCTTGGGCCACTCGTCCTTCAGGCCCCCAGAGCTCCGAGGCTGTCCGCACTCTGCTGGGCCTGCCAGGGTGTTGTTCTGGAATCAGTTTCTACGTTTAAAACATGGACAGGCCTCTTGATCGGCTTCCTGAGTCAGCAGGTGGATGGCTGGACTTTTTGGGGGGGGTTCCCTCGGCACACTCGGGGGGCCTCGCCCTGCGGGCGTTTGAGTGTGGTCACTGGCTCCCCCTCCAGCCCGGGGACCGTCCCTGCCCAGGACCCTCTGCCTGCCGCCAGGTCAGCGCTGCGCACGTACCCCAGCGGCCGGGCGGCACTTGCTTGAACAAGCCTCTTTTCTCTGTGCTCTGCCAGCTTGAGGCTTTGGAGGGCGGGTCCGGATCGGAGAGGCATGAGCTCATGTGTTTATCCGAAGCGGAGACCCGGGTCTCAGGATTTCCAGGGGGTGTCCAGAGCCTCGGTCGGGGTCCCCAGATGGTGTCTGCTTGTGGGGGGATGGGGCCCTCCTTCCGGGGGCCAGGGCCTGCTCCTCCCCACCCGGGCTTGACCCCGATTCCCACTGTCTCAGCCGGGTCACACGGCCCCCCGGAGACCAGCTCCCTGCTTTTTTGCTGGTCTCCTGGCCTCATCTCTGCCCCCCCCACGCCCCCACCGCCCCCGATGTCAAATTCATCGTGTTCTTTGTGACAGTGCTTCCTGTCCGCATCCTTAAGCCCCCCTTCCTTCCCCTGCCTCAGGCCAGGTACCCAGTCAGTTCTCAACGCGTGTTCTTTTTTCTTTTTTCCTTTTCAGGGCTGCATCCTTGGCATCTGGAGGTTCCCAGGCTAGGGGTCGAATGGAGCTATAGCTGCTGGCTTACGCCACAGCCACAGCAACGTGGGATCCTTAACCCACTGAGTGGGGCCAAGGATTGAACCCACAACCTCATGGTCACTAGTTGGATTCGTTTCCACTGTGCCACAAAGGGTACTCTGTGTGTTCTTTTTTTTTCTTTTCTTTTTTGCTAAGGCCGAACCTGCAGCATATGGAAGTTCCTGGGTTAGGGGTTGAATCGGAGCTGCAGCTGCTGACCTAACAACACAGCCACAGCAACGCAGGATCTGAGCTGCATCTGTGGGCTACACCACAGCCTGCAGCAACCCTGGATCCTTAACCCACTGAGCGAGGCCAAGATCGAACCCACATCCTCATGGTTATTAGGTGGGGTTCTTAACCCACTGAGCCACAACGGAACTCTTCAGTGCATGTTCTAATGATTGAAGCTGGCTTTTGTCTGAGAGGCAGTGGACTAAAGGGACAAGGAGCTGGGGACGAGTCACCCAGCTTGGCCGTTGGTGGGAGAAGGGGGAGCCCCAGCTGTCAGGCCAGCAGGCAGGGAGGCCCCCTCCCCTCAAACACCATTCCTGCCCACAGCCCTGGGCTCCTGCCCTCAGGGCCCATTGGCACTCAGGGGTGCCAGCCTGGGCCAGGCGGTGGCCAGTGGAGACGTTTAAGGAGGACTTGGAGGGAGTTCCTGCTGTGGTTCAGTGGGTTATGAACCCGACTAGTATCCAAGAGGATGTGAGTTTGATCCCTGGCCTCGCTCAGTGGGTTAAGGATCTGGCGTTGCCGTGAGCTGTGGTGTAGGTGTCAGACACAGCTGGGGTCTGGCGTTGCTGTGGCTGTGGTGTAGGCCGGCAGCTGTAGCTCTGATTCATCCCCTAGCCTGGGAACCTCCATATGTCACAGGTGCGGCCCTAAAAAGCAAGGAAAAAAAAGAGAAAGGAGCGCTCAGAGCCGGGGACCCCATCGTGGGCGGTGCCCTGCCCACAGCCCTGCTCCTGCACCTCCAGCTCCTGACCAGCAGAACTAGGCTGGCTTCTCAGCACCCACCCAGGCCAGCTCCTGACACTTCACAGATGGGGAAACTGAGGTCTAGAGTGGGGTGGTGACCTGACCTGGGGTCCGGGGACCCTCTCCCAGGTAGCCTGAGTCCCGGGAGGTACAGATTCGGCCCGAGGGTCGGGACCTTGCAGGGCCTGCCTTGTTGGGGCTCCGGCCCCCCCCGTCTGAGCAGCAGAGGAGCCCGTCCTGTCCCCGGATCACGCCACCTGGCCTGGTGTGTCCCAGAGCCAGCAGAAAGGCAGGGCGGGGGCAGGTCTGAATCGGCCCAGGGTGCTGCGAGTCCCAGCCGGCCCTTCCTGCCCGCAGGCCCCGGGAGCGGGAAGTCAGCTCCACACCCCAAATCCTCTGCCTGCCCTCCCCACCCACGCGCAGCCCGGGGCCCAAACACGGCAGGGAGCCCGCGCCCCCTCCCTCCTTGGTAACCGAGCACAACAGCCAACAATAGAGACTCTTTGTCCTGCCAAGGCCGCACCCCAACCTGGGCTGGCGCGCTCTGCTGGGCGCTGGGCGGGGGAGAAGCCTGGCTGGTGGGGGTGGGGGTGGGGACGCAGCACAGACCCTGGGCCTGGAGACCCTTCCCGCCCTTCTCAGGCCCAGGGGAGTCAGGGCTGTTACCCCAGCGGCCTCCGATGATGGGGTCCCAACCACAGCCCCTGCTCCCGGCCCCTTAGACTTGGTGGCACCTGGAAGGCCAGACAGGCCAGGTGAGGACTGTGCCTGGATCACAGGGGAGAAGCGTGGGTCCCAGCCAGGAAGCCCCCTCCTGGGAGTTCCCACTGTGGCTCAGTGGGTTAAGAACCACATGGACTAGTATCCATAAGGACACCATTGTTGTTGTTGTTGTTGTTGTTTCTTTTGCTTTTTGTTGTTTTAGGGCTGCACCCAAGGCATGCGGAGGTTCCCAGGCTAGGGGTCTAATTGGAGCTGTAGCCGCTGGCCTACACCACAGCCACAGCAACGCGGGATCCGAGCTATGTCTGCAACCTACACCACAGCTCACAGCAACGCAGGATCCTTAACCACACTGAGCGAGGCCAGGGATCGAACCCGCAACCTCATGCTTCCTAGTCAGATTCGTTTCCACTGAGCCACGACGGAAACTCCAAGGACACCATTTTGATCTCTGGCCTCGCTCAGCAGGTTGAGGATCCAGCGCGACCATGAGCTGCGGTGTAGGTCGAAGCTGTGGCTCAGATCTGGTGTTGCTGTGGCTGTGGCTGCCTTGCTGTGACTGCAGTGTAGGCCGGCAGCTGCGGCTCTGATTCGACCCCTAGCCTGGGAACCTCCGTAGGCCGTAGCTGTGGCCATAACAAAAATTTTTTTTTTATTTAAAAAAATTAAAAAAAAAAGGGACATCCTGCTACCCCCTAGACAGGCCAGGCTGTGGGAAGGGTTCAGGGAGGGAGGGAGGGTATGAGCGGGCCCTCTGCTCTGGCTGGTGGCTGCTGTTCCTGGCAGAGGCGGGATGGAAGTTCGCCAGCCCCCAGGATTGGGGCCAGGGTCCCCAGGAGGCCGTTCCAGCATCACGTTTGGGGCTGTCCGGGTGGGTGAGCAGAGGGGATCAGGGCCTGGGTGAGCGGGGGTGGCACTGCGGGGGGAAGGACAGTTTTTCGGGCCCCCGCTGGCCTTTGTGTTCCTGGCCCCGGGGCCCCGCATGGTGGGGAGACGAAGGCAGGTGGGGGTCTCCGTCTCTGGGTAAACGGGGGACACACGGCCCCAGCCCTTGGGAGCACCTGGTCTGAGCCGCGAGACCCAGCCCCTCTGGGAGTCTGGGAGTGTCCATTTCGGGGGGACAGAGACCCGGGGGCCTCACTTAGCTCTGCAGCGCGGGGCTCAGCAGGCTGCCTGGGTGAGCGCTTCTGTGACTTAGGGAGCGCTGGAACCCGGGGGTCCCTTCCCCTTCTCCTCCCTAAGTGTGGGGGCACTTTCCTGGGGCTGGCGGACCGTCCCCCAAGTTACAGGTCCGGTTGAAGCTGTGGGTAAATGAACCCGCTTGTTCAGTGCTGGAGGCGGAGCTGTAGCTTCCCCCCTCTGCCCGGCTCCGGGGCGGGAAGCAGCGCAGGCTCCCTTTCACGGATAAGGAAACTGAGGCTCAGAGGCGTGAGATCCCCGTGCTGAGGGCTCAGGTCCTGCAGCCCAGACCACTATGCGTATTTATCCCTTTTTTGCTCCTTAGGGCCACACCAGCGACACAAGGATGTTCCCAGGCTAGGGGCTGAATCGGAGCTGCAGCTTGCTGGCCTGCGTACGCCACAGCCACAGCCACACCAGATCTGAGCTGCATCGGTGACCTGTACCCCAGCTCACAGCAACGCCGGATCCTTAGCCCTCTGAGTGAGGCCAGGAATTGAATCCGCATTCTTTTGGACAGTTGGGTTCCTAACCCACTGAGCCACAATGGGAACTCTCAGACCACTGTGCTTCAAGCACTCAGCTTTGGGGCACTAAGCTTTGGCGCAACTGTGGGGCTGGCAGACGCTGGGCAGTGCAGGGAGCATCCTTGCTGTCCCCCACGTCCTGAGGACCCTCTCTCGGGCCTGGTCCCCCCCACTTCGATCCCAGGTGGGTCAGTAGGGAGGGTGGGGCCCGAGAGACTGGGTCCTGCTGAGGCTGCACCTTCTGGGCCCGCGGCCCACACAGGCTGAGTCAGGGCCAGGCGGCAGCCAGGGTGGGTGGCAGCTTTCCCAGGGCCGGCCCGGGCGGCGTCCACATTCCTCACAAGCGGGTGCGTCTGGGCTTGGCCAAGCCAGGTGTTCCGAGCCCCGCCCAGGCCCCCCGCCTGCCTCGGAGCTAAGCTCAGCACCCCGGCCTTGGCCTTGAAAGGACATCTGGCATCTGCCAGCCGCCTGGAAGGGGGCGTGGGAACTGCTTGCCTTGCAAATCCCGGCTGGGTGGGGCACAGGCTGTGGGGCGGTGGGGGGCAGCTTGCCAGGGCCTCGGCCCTGGGCATGGCCTGAGCAGCCGGAGCGCCCACCGCTCACCCCCTCCTCATGCCCCCGTTTGCCTCTGCACTTGGAGGGCTGGAGGCTGAGGCTTATGCCGATCTGTGGTTTGGGACTTGACCTTGCTCATGGCTCTGAAAAGGCTGGTAGAAGAGCGAAAGCTGGGGGTGAGGATGGGGGTGGCGAGGGCCCCTTGAAGGCCAGGGAGCAGCGGGGGGGGGGGCACATCCTGTTTGCTGCCCCCGGCATCTCAGGGAGGCCTTTGCCCTCACCAGGTTGGAGCACTGGGTGCCACTTGGGGTGCTGGGGCAGAGGCTCAGTACGGGGCCCTGCGCCCAGGGGGCTCCCGCCCCGGGGGCTGCCAACAGCCTGCCACCCTCCCTGCTTCCTCCACATCCCCTCTCCCTGGGCTCTCCACATTGGAGGGGGTGAGGGGGCTGGGAGGGATCCCTGTGGAGGTCAAGGTCAGTCCCGACCACGCACCTGCACCTGCGAAATGCCAGCCACCACCCACCTCCTTTCTCTGGGCCTCGGCTTCCTCTCCTGAAAAGGAGGACAGAGCCCCCCCCCCCACTCTGCTCAGGCCCCTGGGCTCTTGGCGAGTAGACCGTGACCTTGAGACTGAGACTGAGACGGGCTATGCTGGGACTTCACGCTTTCCCCATCGGGGGCCCCTGCGCCCCGGCTCTGCAGCTTCCCCATTAGCTTCTGCGGGTCAGGCCAGGCTCCTGGCTGGGGGCCGGGTGGGGGTAACATCAAGTTTGGGATTTGGGGACCCTGCCCACGGTTGCCCGCTTCCTCTGAGGGCTGCTGGTAGAGTTAGCACTTCATTCACCCCGGTGCATGGCTGCTGGGCGCCGCTTGCCTCCCCAGGTTACCCAGCTCTGCGGGCTCAGCAGTTCTGAGCTCAGCCCGTGGGGCCCGGGCTGGTCGCCTCTGTCATGTCCCTGCAGCAGGCAGGGCCGGGCTCTTTCCTGGGCAGGCCCGGGGAAGCTCAGTCTGCGGAAACCTTTTCCCAGGCTTTGGTGGGAATAAATGGGCTCTGGCCCTGGGCCCAGGGTGGGCGTGGGAATTCTGTCTTGCATAGAAGGTCAGGAAGGTGACACCAGGGCTGTGGGAAGAGAGGCGGGGGACGAGCCGAGCTGTCACCCGGGCGCCTGGAGGGGCAGCGGGGTGAGCTCCGGGCAGCCAGGGGAGCGGGCAGCAGGTGGCACAGCCCCCGCCCCAGCTGGCCCGTTTCTGAGCCCCTCTCAGGTCCCCTCGCCCCAGCTTCCTTCCACTGAGCCCTGGGACTGGCGTTCTGGGTGACTCGGTTCCTGGGCAACCTCTAGCGGCTCCATCCAGCTGCCTTCCCGCTTCCGTCTTCAGCCTTTTGCCCCCCGGGGCTGGTGCTGCTTGCTGCGGAAGGAGGAATCTCAGCAACACCCCCCCCCAAAAAAAAGCCCCTGCTCTGTGTCCTGGGGCTAAGGATGGTTCAGTGTGTATGTGTGTCTGTGTCTAAGTGCAGGTGTGTGTGTGTGTGTGTGTGTGTGTCTGTGTCTAAGTGCAGGGGTGCGTGCATACGTATGTGTTGAAGGAAGGCAGGTGTTCCAGTGGAGATGGGCTTCTGGACCTTCAGATTGGGGTCTTTCTCGTTGGATTCTGAACCCCAAAGGATTCTGGGAGTTGGCTCCGGGTACCGGGCCCGGCGCAGCCTGGGAAATCGTGGGAACAGGTGAGAACAGGCTGGAAGGGTGTGGCAGCAGCTGGAATGTGTGGGCTGGAGCAGCCCCAGCCTCCCTCAGGCAGGAATGGGCGCTGGCTGAGGGGCCGGGACCCCGCACCCTCCCTGTGTTGCCCCCAGCCCCTGCTCCCTCCAGTGCCCCCCCAGCCCCTGCGACCCCTCACTCCTTGCTGGGCTCTAGCCAGCAGCCCAGATGGGCCAGGCTGTTTTCCTGAAGATTCCCAGGTTCTTGGTTTGCGTGTTTATTTCTGACCCTTTGTCCGAGACAGACCCCCTGTCACTCATTAGGGACATTTTTTTTCTTTCCTTCTTCTTTCTCTTCTCCTTCTCTTCCTTCTTCTTTTCTTTTCCTTTTTTTTTTGGCTGCCCTGGTGGCATGTGGAAGTTCTGGGGCCAAGGATCCAAACTGCACCACAGCAGGGACAACACCAGCTCCTTAACCCACTGTGCTACCAGGGAACTCCCACTCAGGGGAGAATACGTTCTGAAGAGTTAGGGGAGCACATAGCTCAGCAGTGGGGGGGCTCCCTGAATGAGGGGGTGTGGTTTCTGGGCCAGCTCTGCTCACGTCTCCTGGGGCTTCTGGACACACTGTTGGCCTCTGCAGTGTCTTTGTCCTCGCCTGTCCTGCTCGATGGATCAGGGCACCCCGTGGCCTTCAAGAGAGAGGCCCTGCTCCTTAGCAGGGTGTAAGGGCCTCCCACTACGGGCCCCTGCCGGCCTCCCCGGGCCCCGCTCCCATCTCTGCCTCCCCAGCCAACTCCCCCCATCTGAGACTTCCCACTTCCCCGAGGGTGCCAGGCCCTGGTGCTTCCTGGCCTTTGCATGTGCCAGTCACCCGCCAGGAAGGCCAGTGTCTACCTGTGACCCTTACGTATATGGGCCCTGCTTAGACACCCGGCTGTCCTGCCTCTGGGGCCCCCTTAGGTGCTCCCACGGCCCCACCTGCTCAGCCAGCTTGTGATGTCCCCCGCACCCCATCCCCAGACAAAGCTCCCTAAGATCAGGGCCTGCAGTCAGGTTCATCCCCAGGCTCGCCCTCACGTCATAGGTCGGGAGTGAGCTAATGAACAAGTGAGCGGGTGCAGGAAGCTCGGGGAGCTCCCCTGAGGCCTGTGGACTTGCAAAGGGCTGTTATGTGATCCCGGCCCTGCTTCTGCCCCCTCCAGTCTGAGGAAAAAAGGGAAAACATTCCGCTATCTTGGGGTTGGGGCCTCCTGGGGAGACTCCAGAAATCTCTCTTAAGATCAAGGCGGAAAAAAAAAAAGGAGTTCCTGTCACAGCTCTGCTGAAACGAATCTGACTAGTATCCACGAGGACGCAGGTTTGATCCCTGGCCTCGCTCAGTGGGTTAAGGATCCGGCGTTGCCGTGAGCTGTGGTGTAGGTCACAGACGTGGTTCGGATCCGGTGTTGCTGTGGCTGTGGCGTAGCCTGGGGGCTACGGCTCTGATTAGACTCCTAGCCTGGGAACCTCCATATGCTGTGGGTGTGGCCCTAGAAAGCAGAGATCAAGGCAGATACAAGCTCCTCCTGCCCGCCCCCGTCCACGCCGCCCCAGTCAGGACTCAAGGTTAATGGGCCAGTGTGTGTGGCCATGGCTGCTTTGTGTGAGTGGCTGTGGGGAGTACGAGCAGGGGGGGACTGTGTGAGTATGAGTGTGCACAAGAGCAAAAGTGTGCATGAGTGTGTAAAAGCATGAGTGTGAGTCTGTAAACGTGGATCAGTGTGCGAGGCTGTGTGAGGCTGTCTGCATGTGTGAGAGTGTGGATATGAGTGAGTGTGGGCTTGTGGGTGTGAGGGTGTGAGAGTGTGAACGCACCTGAGTCTGCGTGAATGTGCGTGTGAGCTGACTGTACGTGTGTCTGCGAACGTATATATATTGTGTGTGAGTGTGTAGGATATCCAAGCGTGTGAGTATGTGTGCATCTGTGAGCATGAATGTGTGAGCCCAGGAGTGTAAGTGAGTGTGAATCTGTGAAAGCTGTGGGTAAGTGTGTGATGCTGGGAGCCTGGGTGTATGTGAATGTGTCTGAGTGTGTAAGAGTCTATGAACGTGAGTGTGAGTCTGGTGTGAAGTTGTGCGAGTGCGAATGTGTGTGTGTGTGTGGTAGCACAGTGGGTTAAGGAGCTGGTGAGTCTGTGTGTGAGTCTGTGTGTGAACGTCAGCCTATGGCATGTGACTACGTGCATGGGAATACTCGGGAAAGCGTGCGAGTCTAAGCGTGTGAGTGTGCGTGCGAGCCGTGTGTAAATGTGTGGCTTATCCTGGGGAAGCCTGGCTCTCCCCTTCCCCAGGGTGGAGGTCAACCTCCGGGAACTTTCCCAGGAGCTGGGGAGACCCTGGGAGCTGCCAGGTTCAAGTTTGCCCTAGAAGTTGATTCACAAGGGCAACCGGCCTTCCTCATTTTCGAAAGAGCTCAAAGATCAACTTTTATTAAAAAGAAAAAAATGCTATCAGAGATTCAAAATAACATCTGCAAAATATGGGTAGCATTTAGAATTAAGACAACAAACACCTGTGAACCCGCCACCCCATTTTAGAAGCGCTGCCTCCCCACAGACCACCCCCACCCGCATACCACCCTCACCCGCTGTGTGGATTTTGGTTGCTTATTCCCTCGCTCTCTTTATAGATCTGAGGCCTCTTCTTCCCGTCAAGTTGCTGGCAGGGCCGGAGCGGCTCAGTGCTGCCCCCTGGTGGCGCATGGTCCTGCCGCAGCCTGGGTAGGAGCCCAAGCCACCTTCTGTGAACCGAGCCTCTGGATGGGGCGCTTCAGCAGGAGCCAACCTACAGCAGCTGTAGTCCCCAGGGAGCTGGATGCAGGCAGGGAGTGGTCCCCACAGAGGGGACAGCGCCCTTCCTCGGGGACTGTCACACTCAGGGTTGGAGGAGTCTGGGTAGGGAAGTTGACTTTGGGGTATGCCATATAATAGAACAGCCTAAAGTAGGTGTGTGTGTGTCAGGGGGCTGGTGAGGAGGGCAGAGGATTTTTGTTTTTGTCTTTTGTCTTTTTAGGGCCGCAGCTGCGGCATGTGGAGGTTCCCAGGCTAGGGGTCCAATCGGAGCTACAGCTGCTGGCCTACATCACAGCCACAGCAACGCTACACCACAACTCACTGCAACACCAGATCCTTAACCCACTGAATGAGGCCAAGGATCGAACCGGCAACCTCGTGGTTCCTAGTCTGATTGGTTTCCACTGTGCCAGACGCGAACTCCAGGAGTTTTTTTTTGTTTGTTTGTTTTGTTTTGTTTTTTGAGATGGAGAACGGTGGAAGGGGAGGCCTTATGCAATGCACAGGCCAGCTTCAACAAGGAATTTCGCGTCCATTGGCCTGGAATGGACACAATAGCCCAGCTTGGGCTCCTGGTGCTAGGGAGGTCATGGGACTAGAGGGAAGGGAGCCAAAGATAGTGATGAGGAGCCAGGCCCCTGAAGAAGGCCCAGGTGTGAAGCACAGGTGTGAGGTGTCTTGAGTTTCGTGGTCCCTCCTGCAGCTGCAGGGGACTCTTCCCGGGATTCAAGGCAGATGCGCGCTGCCCAATGTGGCCAGAAGAGGGCGCTCCCGCCACAGATTTGAGGCTCCAGTCGGTGCACTGTTGAGCCCTGGGTTTAACCCGCATCAGATAATTCTTAGAAAGCACCGGGCCAGCAGATCTGATGGAAGCCCCTTGGAGGGGCGCGGGGTGTGTGTGGGGGGGACGGAGCAGAGGGGCGAGAAGAGACGACCACATGAGGTGGGAGCCCTACAAGGGTCCTTTTTCTCCCTTTCCCCTGCTCCCTGATCCGGTGCTGTCTGGTCAGTGTTTGCATGCCGTCTCCAAATGATGACCTTGAAATCACCAATGGAAACGTGACTGGCCCTCCAAAACCTGCCCTGGAAGTCTTCCTCGAGGCCAGGCAGATTTTCTAGAACGTTCCCCGGGGTGCTAATCTCAGGGCTTTTCTTCTGTAGTCTCCCTAGTGACCTCACTCCCTGGCTCCCTGCTTCCCTCGCTGGCCTCTAGGTGGTGGACTTCCTGGCCTAGTGCCCAGCCCGGCAGGTGCCACATCCACCAAGCCCGGCGACAAACGTTCTTAGGGCTAAATGCAGCTCTGTTTTCTGCCACAGAGGGTGACAAGCTTCCACGTGGCTGGTTGGTGGACAGAGCCGGGTCCAGCTGGCTCAGACGAGGTGGCAGCCAATCACTTGTGGAGGAGAAGGTCCCTTCCGTTGTGACTTCCTCCTTCTACCCTCTGACATTCCCACCCAGGTGGAGGCAGCTCCAACTCAGATCATCCACGCAGCCATGAATCTCTGCAGTTCTCAAGCACCGTTTGCTAAGCACGTTTCTGGGGATAGAGAGGAGGCAGGGTCCCTGCCTGCAGCTAGAGGAGGAGATAGGAAATAGTTGTGACTAGGAGTTCCCGTCGTGGCTCAGTGGTTAACGAATACGACTAGTATCTATGAGGACGTGGGTTGGACCCCTGGCCTTGCTCAGTGGGTTAAGGATCTGGCGTTTCCATGAGCTGTGGTGTAGGTCACAGACGCGGCTCAGATCCTGCGTGGCTGTTGCTGTGCTGTAGGCTGGCAGTTGTAGCTCGGGTTCGACCCCTAGCCAGGGAACCTCCATATGCTGCAGGTGAGGGCGTAAAAAAAAAAAAAGGAAAGAAAGAAAAAAGGTGTGATTGTTTTCCTCCTCCGAACCCTGATTTTCTCTCTGGCTTCTCAGCCCCAGTCAGTGGCATCATTACCTGCCCCCTGCTCAGCCCTGAGAATGCAGTCATTCTGATGTGTTTCCCCGCTCAGGCCCGTCTCCCTGTTGGCCATGATCTCCCATCCTCGCCTCATCGTCTCTGTCCCTAACCATCGCTTCAGCCCTGGGGCTGGTCCCCGGCCTCCTTCTAGCTTTCACATCGCCACCAACATGAGCCCTTCTTTAAGCTGCCTGATGACCAGGTGCACGAAAGAAAAAAATTAGTGAAGGTGACCTAAAGGAAAGTGTTTGTTCAGGAAAAAATGCTGTAAACAAAACTGGAAGACCAATGGCCAAGTGTGGAGACACATTTGCAACCCGCATAGGAAAGACTTCTCTCCCAAGTTTCCTGAATGCTCACACGGATCAGGAACGACAAGACCCCGCAGGAAGAAAAGGCAGGAACAGCTGGCTCATAAAAACACAGGAAGGGGCCAAAACATTTGGGGGAGGCTGTTCAGTCTCACTCATGTTTAAAGAAATGGAGGAGTCCCCGTGGCGGCTCGGGGGGTTAAGAATCTGGCATAGGGGAGTTCCCTTAGTGGCTCAGTGGTTAATGAATCCGACTAAGGACCGTGAGGTTGCGGGTT
>PVHT021183690.1:972131-983548 GCA_004024745.2 Catagonus wagneri | reverse complement strand
AAACCAAAACCAGCATAGCAGTTGCTATTGCTACAGGATACAGTCCAGAGTCTTCAGCGGTCTTTCATGGCAGTCTCTCTCCAACCTCTATTCTAGTCATTTCTCCCATTAATAAGCCCTATGAACTGGTCCATAGAGTCCCAAAATGGGTTCCAAGGAATCCCAGCTCCACACATTCCTCCTGGAAGTGGTTCCACGGGTGATTAAGTTTGGGAAACGCTTAGCACTCTATCTTCTCCTTGGAGAGCCACGATGCACAGAGGGCTCGGGAAAGACTGCAAGCAAGCAAAACTGCTGGACAAGGATGTCGGTGCCCTGCCCTGCCCCACGGGGCTCTGGAGCCTGGGTCTCAGCCCTGGCTGTCATTAGCACCGCCTGGGCCCAGCTCTGTGCTCCAGGGCTGAGAACCACCACTCTGCAGGGTTGTCCTGGCGCTTTCTGAGCTTATGCAGCCTCACTCTCGCCTTTGCTCACCCCAGCCCCAGGAAGAACAGGCCCTTCCTCCTGTTCCCCAAAAAGGAGTGTCTTGGTCCTGCCACAGGGCCTTTGCACTAGCTGTTACCTTGGCCCCGAATGCTGTCTCCTGAACCCGGCTGGCTCCTTCCTTAATTCGGTTTCCCCCTTAAACGTCACCCAGGAGAGGCCTTCCTGCCCTGGCCCCACGAAGCACTCCTGTTCCCTTTCGTGTTTCCATGGAGACCATCTCATTCTCTGGTTTGATTTTTTCATTTTAGGGCCTCACCCATGGCATATGGAGGTTCCCAGGCTAGGGATTGAATTGGAGCTGCACCTGCCGGCCTGTGCCATAGCCACAGCCACGCCAGATCCGAGTCTCATCGGCAACTTACACCACAGCTCATGGCAACGCCAGTTCCTCAACCCACTGAGTGAGGCCAGGGATCGAACCTGCTTTCTCATGGGTACTAGTCAGTTTTACTCCCCCTGAGCCATGAAGGGAGCTCCTCCCTGGATTGATTGTTGCCCATCTTTCCTGCTAGAATGTCTACTCTGTAAAAGCAAAGATGTTGTCTTTGGTGTTCATCCCCGTATCCCCAGAGCCGAGGGCAGTGCCCAGCACACAGTAGGTGCTCAACTAATTGTAGCAGATCAAATGTGTTTCCTTGGAGACTTGCCTTCCTTAGCCTTCCTCTTGCTCCCCCTGAAATAGGGATCCAGCTGCGAGTCCCCCAACGGTCCCCAAACACGCTGAACATCCCCCCCCCCCGCCCCGGCAAAACCCTGCCCTGGCTTCCCAGCTTTGTTGTCCCTCCCTAGTGAAACTGTCCTTCTCAGCCTGGTCTGAATGCGTCGCTCCCTCCCGCTCCTCCCTGGAGCCTGTGCACACGTCACACCTTCGTCACTGCACAATAAGCCGGTGCTGGGAAGGACCGTGTGTCTGTCTGTCTCGTGCTCACCGGCCGGTGCTCATTAAGGGCAGGGCTCCGCTGACTCAGTGCCGAATTCTTTGGGCCCAGCCCAGTGACGGCCACACCATGAATGTGATGAATGGGTGCTGAGCGAAGCCATGCGTTGGGCTCTTCTGCCTGCATCCAGCCAGCCAGCATCCATGGGGTCCTTACTGCGCACAAAGTGCTGAGTTAGACCTTAGGATGCATCCAGAGATGAACAGAAATCTGTGTTTTGGCTGGAAAGGATCCTAATTCTAGAAGGGGAGTAGACAGTTCTAACGCAAATGAGAGTGGCTCGCGCTCACGCGCTAGAATGGGCGAGAGGAGTGTTTCAGTTCCTATTGCCACTGGAACAGATTACAGTTTTATTTTTTTGGAATCTGAAATGACACAAACGCACCTGTCTACAGAACTGAAACAGACTCACAGGCCTAGAGAACAGACTTGTAGTTGCCAAGGGGGAGGAGGAGGGAGTGGGATGGACGAGGACTTTGGGGACTGGTGGATGCAGACTATTACATTTAAAATGGATAACCATGGGAGTTCCCATTGTGGCGCAGTGGTTAATGAATTCTACTAGGAACCATGAGGTTGTGGGTTCGATCCCTGGCCTTGCTCAGTGGGTGAAGGATCCGGCGTTGCTGTGAGCTGTGGTGTAGGTCGCAGACGCGGCTCGGATCCCGTGTTGCTGTGGCTGTGGCAAAGGCCGGCGGCTACAGCTCCTGTTAGACCCCTAGCCTGTTAGACTCCACATGCCGCGGGTGTGGCCCTAAAAATGACAAAAAGGCAAAAAAAAAAAGAATGGGAATGTATATATATGTATGACTGGGTCACTTTGCTGTACAGCAGAAATTGCCACAACATTGTAAGTCAACTATGCTTTAATAAAAAAAAAATTAAAAATGAAAAAAAAATTATTTTGGCTGTGCTCGTGCATGTCGAAGTTCCCAGGCCAGGGATCATACCTGTGTCATAGCAGTGACCTGAGCCACAGCAGTGACAACACTGGATCCTTAACGAGCTGGGCCACAAGGAAACTCCCCAAGAACAATTTAATGAATGAATGAATGAATGAATGAATTTTTAGTTCAGCTAGTTGTTTTATTCACATAGGGCTATCACTTCATTATTTACTTGCAGACCTGGTTTTTTTTTCTTGTGAAAATAAAATTGATTTCCAAGAAACATTTATAATATATATTACATGTTATTTCAACCAAATTGTACATGTTATTTCATATATATATAACATATATATGTGTTTATTTCAGCCAAATTACAGTTTTAGAAACATTATTATTTGCTTTTTGCATTTTTTTTTAGGGCTGCACCAGCAGCCTATGGAGGTTCCCAGGCTAGGGGTCAAATTGGAGTTGTAGCTGCTGGCCTATGCCACAGCCACAGCAACACAAGATCTGGGCCATGTCTGCAAACTACACCACAGCTCACTGTAACATGGGGTCCGTAACCCATTGAGCGAGGCCAGGGATTGAACCCACATTCTCATGGATATTAGTCGGATTTGTTTCCACTGTGCCACAACGGGAACTCTAAATTTTATTTATTTATTTATTTATTTATTTATTTATTTATGTCTTTTCTAGGGCCGCACCTGCGGCATATGGAGGTTCCCAGGCTAGGAGTTGAACCGGAGCCGTAGCCACTGGCCTACGCCACAGCCACAGCAATGCCAGATCTGAGCCACGTCTACGACCTATACCATGGCTCACGGCAATGCTGGATCCTTTAGCCACTGAGCGATGCCAGGGATCAAACCCGCAACTTCATGATTCCTAGCCGGATTTGTTAACCACTGAGCCACGATGGGGAACTCTCAATTTTAGAAGCTTAAAGCAACACACACTGATGGCTGCACAGTGCTGGAAGTCAGAGGTCTGAAATGTGTCTCAGGAGGTTGAAATCGAGTGTCAGCAGGGCTGCGCCCTTTCTGGAAGCCCAAGGAGGATGGATGACCTCCCTCGCCATGTGGGGCTCCTGGGGCTGGAGCGCGGGGATCGAAGGCTCTGCCGCGTCCCCTTGCCCGCCCACATCCTCCTGCTCCGGCCCTCTCTCCCCTGACGCTCCTTTCCTTGTCCTTCCAGAATCCTCCGTCCCAGGCCTCCCCCTTGTTGGTCAGGCCTGTGGATCAGGTCACGGTGTCAGCCTGGAGACAGAGAGCGGGAAGAGGAGTTCCCATTACGGCTCAGTGGAAATGAAAGTGACTAGGAACCATGAAGCTGTGGGTTCGATCCCTGGCCTCGCTTAGTGAGTTAAGGATCCGGTGTTGCCCTGAGCTGTGGTGTAGGTCGCAGATGCGGCTCAGATCCCTATGTGGCTGTGGCTGTGGTGTAGGCCGGCGGCTGTAGCTCCGATTAGACCCCTAGTCTGGGAACCTCCATATGCCGCGGGTGCGGCCCTAAAAATCCAAGAAAAAAGAAAAAAAAAGAGCCGGGGAGAAAGGGCCAAGGGCAGAGTGAGGGGTGGGGGCAGAGCCCTGAGGCCTGGGGGGCTGGGGTCTGGAAGGCGAGAAGGAGAGTGGAGCCCCTTTAGGGCCTCTGTCTGGGCTCCCCAGGGCCTCAGGGCCCCCCCAGTCTGTCTGTAGGGCAAGGTGGGGAGGGGGCGAGCCTGAGGCCTGAGAGGGGACCCACCTCCGGGGCACCCTCTCGGCCTCCTGCATACCTCCCCCAGGCCCAGGGGGCACAGAGGAGGGACAGAGGGGACAAGCCCACCCTGTCAGGCCAGAATCTTCCAGCCTGTGGGAAGCAGCAAGCGTTCCCGAGTGTGCCTCCCTCGGGACCGGGTTCCCTTCCCAGACCTCCCCCCAGCCATTCCCGCTGGCCTGGGCCGTCTCGTGCCCTTTCCTGCTGGCCTGGGTCCCAGCAGGGCCTCCGGGCCCTTCTTGGGGAGGGACCCTGCGTAGCTGGTGTGGCTCTGCCTGGACAGGCGGGTTGTCCCCAGGTGGCTGAGTCCTGTCTTGGGTTCACTCAAGCAGATGTTTCCTAGAAACCGGTTGGAGGGAGGTGACTGGGTCCCTTGTCCCTGGTCGGCGGCAGGTGGGGTGGGGGGCACCTGGGGACCCCTGGGGTGCGGGGGGCCCTGGTTGGACGACTTGCCTCTGACTCCTCCCCTGAGCCCCAGGAAGTTTCTGCATCTCCCACAGTCCCCCCACCTTGCCTGGTTGGTGGTGGGGTGGGGCCTTCTTTGGAGCCAAACACAAATCATTAGTGGGTGGATCTGGGCGGGGTGGCCTTGGGGCCTCAGGACAGAGGCTGAGGAAACAGAATAGAGGGAGAAGAGGATTCCAGCTGAGGGCAGGAGCGGCTGGGTGCAGGTGCACTTCGGAGGGGGAGGGGGTGGGGAAGGGGTGCTTCAGGGGTGAGGTAAGGTGTGGGGCCCCTGTAGGTTCCTTGGTGGCGCTGAGAGTCCCATCCCAACCCGGGCACCGTAAGAGGGGCTCAGGGTCTGTGAGGAAACGGGCTGACAGGGGCTAGTGTCAGGGGCTGGGGGGTGGAGTCAAGGTCTTTGGGACCCTGGAAGGATTTGGGGGTCCTCTCCAGCTGGGAGCACCCCGACTCTGGACCCCTGACACGGACCCTTTCCCTTCGCGGGGACGGAAGGTGGCCCTGTCTCCACCGCAGTCGCAGCCCAGGCTCCCTGTTTCTAATCACTCAACAAGCACTTACAGAGCACCTGCTGTGTACACGCTGTGACCTGGGCTCTGGGACACGGGGCGGCGGGCACTGTCCTAGGGGGTGACAGTGAATGCCTGGAGGGGTGGTAGGAGGCAAGTTGAGCTGGTCCGATGAGGCAGGACTTTTGTCAACATCAGTAGGCATCTATTGAACATCAACTGTATGTGGGACAACTGCCGCCAGGTCGCTCTACACCTCGCACCTTCTATCAACATCACGGGGTGGGTGTGGGTCTAGGGACCCTCCGCCAACACCCTGGTCCTGCTCAAACCCAAGGCCGGGCCTGTCTCAACCCAAGAGCACGCCGGCTGCTCAGCTGCCTCTGGAGAGGAGACCCAGGGCCTGCGGGGCTGGTCAAGCCTGGGGCTGACGAGACGGCACGGGGGTAGGCCAGGGCTTGCCCCGGCCAGCTCCCTGGGGCCCCCTCCCGTCCCCTCCCCCACCGTGCGGGACTCCCAGCAGCCTCTGGGGCTGGGTCGCCTCCTCCTTTTTCTCTCCTCCTCCCCGAGGGCCAAGCTGCTGACAGCTGCGGGGGCTGTGGGCCCAGCGCTGCCCCTCCGGCTGCCGGGGGCCTCTCCCTGCCGGGGGCGGAGGACAGGCCCGGGCAGGAGGAGTCATGGCCCACAGGACCTCGGCACAGCCCTCCGACCGGGCAGGCTTTCCTCTCCTGGCAGGGAGAGTGGGCGCTGCTGCGGCCCTGGCTTCAGGCCCGGCTGCGCTGATGGCGCCGGGGGCCCCACCCACCCGCCACCCTGTGCCTCGATTTCCTCACAGCGCTGTTGGGAAGGTCTGGCCAGGGCTGTCCTGAGCTGTGCGGGAGGAGTGTCTAGGTCTTGGCAGGCCTGCCCGGGCCGGCCTGCTCTGGAGGGTCTAACTCCGCCTTTTTGCCTGGGGAGGAGGGACTGAGCTGGGCCTGCCCTTCAGCCAGGGGGGCCCTCTGGGTCGAGGTGCCAGAGGGAGCCCCGCAGGCGGAGGAGTCTCCAAAGGCCAGAGGCAAAGGGCCTGGGGGTCACTGGTGTGGGAAACTGAGGCCCAGGCCTCTGACGTCAGGGGGGCAAACGGTGGTGATTTGGGGCTGGGGCTGGTGAGGTCTCGGCGACCCGGGGTGGAGAAAGGAGGGTTAATAAACTTTCTGCCCCTTGGAGTTCCTGTCACGGCGTAGCGGAAACGAATCCAACTAGCATCCACGAAGACGCAGGTTCGATCCCTGGCCTCGCTCAGTGGGTTAAGGATCCGGCGTTGCCATGAGCTGTGGTGCAGGTCGCAGATGTGGCTCGGATCCCGTGTTGCTGTGGCTGTGGTGTGGGCCAGCAGCTGCAGCTCCTGTTAGACCTGGGAACCTCCATATGCCGCGGGTGTGGCCCTAAAAAGACAAAACTGAAGCAAATCAAACCAAAGCAAAACAAATTCACTTCTCCGAACTGAGGGAGGCCTTGCCTGGAGGACCGAGGTCGGTCAGAGGGAGAGGGGCTCCTGGGAGCGCGTCCCCAGCAGGGAGGGGAAGGTCCTTCCTTGTGCGGCTGGTGCAAGGCTGGCCTCTGACCCACTCAGGTGACCCCAGGTTCTATTAGTTCCCTCCCCCAAGACTGTCCCGGAGCAGAAGTCCTCCCTGATTTCTGACCTTCTGGAGGGGCCCTGGCGTTCCAACCTTGCTCCGTAGCCTTGACTCTGGGGCCCCCTCCCCACCCTCAGGAACCCTGGACTTCACAGGCGGGGTGGGAGCAGGATAAAGTGCAGGTTGCCTCTCAGTAGCTCGTGCTGCCCCCGCTGTCCAACCAGGGGACACCCTTGCGTGCAAGGCCACCCACTTTCCAGGCAGGAAGTCCGCCCAGCAGTCTGGCCTCAGCACAACAGCTTTGATCCTCTTGAAACCTCCCTCCCTGTCCCCGTGGGTGGGCTGAGAGCCCAGGCCACCCACATGCCCCCCGCCCCCCCACCCCAGGAAGCTCCCCATTCAGACAGGCCCAGTACAGACGGCAGACGCCAGGGTCCTGGCAGCGCCTAAATCATTAGCACCGAGGAGATTAGGCTGGTAATCTCTTTGTCGGTGCAGGGCGGGTGCCAGCAGCCAGGATGTGGGATTGCGTTTTTTCCTCCCAGGGGCCGCCCTTCCCCAGGGCCAGACGGTGGGTGCCGTGGGTGCAGGGCTGCCCGCTGCACAGGCCCTGCTCCCCACACCTCCTTGGGGAGCCCCTGGGGAGTGTCTTCGCTCAGGTATGGTGAGCAGGGGCGTTCACCCTAAGCTCTGCTTCTTCCTCTCCATCAGCCCCAGCTTGACCGATGTCACTGTCTCCCCAGACGGTGACATCCTGGCTCCCAGGCCTCAAAGGCCGTGGGAAGCAGGCATTACCCCCATTTTACAAAGGCGGCAACTGAGGCTCTCGGAAAGCTTGGATCTGAAGCTCTGCTGTCTACTGCCCTCAGACAGGGCAGCCTCCAGGCCGGGGTGCCTTTCTTCTTACGGACTTTGAGTAACCCCAGGACAGTGGGGTGAAGGGGGGCCCTCAGGTCAGAGGCTGAGTGACCCGCTCAGCCTGGGGACCTGCCTCAGGGCCGCGTGGCGCCTGGGGGAGGCTGCCCCCCATCTCTCCACCCTCTCCCTGGGGCCCAGGAATGCTGGGTGAGGGGCTAGGCCTGTGGAGCCTTGTTCTCTGGTCTCCCCCCCATCCCAAGAATGAGCTCAGCCGCCTAATTGCCGAGAACGCAGGATCACCCTGCCCCGGGGCTGCGACTCCAACGCCACCTTTGTTTCTAACAGACAATGGGCTGCTGAGAGGCCCCCGTGCCCAGGCCAGGCTCCTGCAGCCGAGCAGGCCCATGGCTGCACTCCCCGTGGCCGGCCTGAGCCCCCAGGCCCTGGGCGGCTGGTACAGCAGCAAATTACACGGCAGGGGGTTTGGCTCTGACTTCAAGGGCCGGGGGCCCAGCCCCCCTTTGGGCCTGGCTATAAAGGGCTGGCCGGGGTCTCTGTCCACACCAGATCCGACATCTGACTTGTGGACACCATGGCCACCATGACCAGCATCCGCCAGTTCTCCACCTCCAGCTCCGTCAAGGGCCCGTGTGTGCCCGGCGGCGGTTTCTCTCGGATCTCTTCCATCCACCTTGGGGGCGCCTGCCGGGCCCCCAGCCTCCTGGGAGCCGGTACCGGTGGCAGCATGTCTGTGTCCTCGTCCCGCTTCTCCGCGGGGTTGGGGGGCGGCTACAGCGGCGGCTACACCTGCAGCCTGGGCGGGGGCTTCGGCTCCAGCTTTGGCACGGCCGACGCCCTGCTGGGGGGCAGCGAGAAGGAGACCATGCAGAACCTCAATGACCGCCTGGCCTCCTACCTGGAGAAGGTGCGCGCCCTGGAGGAGGCCAACGCCGACTTGGAGGTGAAGATCCGCGACTGGTACCAGAAGCAGGGGCCCGAGCCCGCCCGCGACTACAGCCACTACTTCAAGACCATTGAGGAGCTGCGGAGCAAGGTGGGAGCGCCCTGGCCTCTGTCCTTAGTACCTGCTTCTGACTCACGCCATCCCGGCTCTGGACCTTGGCGAACATTTCTTCTCCATCCTATGTCTCCATCATTCGTTCATTCATTCATTCACCCTCTCACTTGCTCTGGAACTCAGCCCTGTGCCCATCAGTGGTCCCAGTCCTGGCGGCCATCCCATACAGGGCAGTTGTTGGGGGTTGCCTCCTTTCTGGGTGAGGGTGTTTGCGATGGGGGTGGGGGAGTGGGCAGGGAAGGCCGCAGAACCCTGAGGGCAGCAGACGGCCTCGACTGGAGCCTCTCTCAGGCATTTCTCACAACAGCAACGACGGCAGCAGTAATAATAACCAACCCTCTGCTCCTTCCAGGTATGGAGATGAGCGTGCGCCAAGGTGGCTGCTGGGGGATGAAGCCGGATGTCTCCTTTTCATTATCCCATTCCCCCCTGAGTCCTCTCCACTCCCTGGCCTGCCTCCCCTCCTCCAGGCAGTTCTCCTGGATGGATGGCACTTGCCTTTTATCGTCAGATCTTGGGGTCCCTTCTACACTTTGAGGTTCCACCCGAGCTCTGTTCACTGTGCTGATTTCACTGAGTCTGGCACGTACTCACCGCTGCTTTTGTTGTGGGTCCTCCTCACTCCTTCTGTGACGGTCAATTTGGAGGTCCCTAAGGGCAGAGGCTGTCTCTCCTTGCAGACTGAGGCGGGGGTCCCCAGGGCAGGGAGCTGTGTCTTCTCACTCACACGGGGAGCTCCCAAGGGGAGAATTTTCTCTAACTTAGTCTGCTGGAGGAGACAACACACACACACACACACACACACACACACACACACACACACACGTACTCCTGACCTTGACCTGTAGGGACATGACCTTGGCATTCTATAAACGTGGCACCTGGGTCTTTTGCACAGACCTTGCCCCCGGAGGTTCCTACAGGACTGCAGCCTCCAGAGGCAGGTGAGAGGTCAAAGAGGTACAAGAGCCGGGGGCTTGGGAAGAGCTGGGCCTGGGGCTGGCCGGCCGGGGGTCAGGCCTGCTAGGTTTCCTGGTGGAGAACCCGGCCCGCCGCTGGCCCCTGCGAGGGGCTCAGCACGCTCCTGCCAGGGAGCCGCGCCAGGAAGGGAACTCCTGCAACTACCCCCTGTAAGCAGAGCTGCTGGGAGCGCCAGATCAGATACTGGGCTTGGTACGGGCAGCAGGGAGCCCAGGGGAGCCCTGGTGAGTCAGTGTGCTGAGCCGCGGGGTCAGCCAGCTCCTTCCCACCGACCCCGGAGCCCAGCGCCCCTGAGTCACTGGCCCCAGGGGCTTTTATGACCGGCCCTCTCTGGGTCCAATCAGCCTCCAGTGTGGGGGTGGGGGGGGTTGGGGGCCGGGTCTGGACCATCCCCCTAAGGCCCTGGGGCTGGTAACAAACTGGCCTTGGGCCCAGTCTGGAACCGGAGCTTTACCCAGGGTCACTTCTCAGAACCTGATGGGCTCTGAGGCCCAGCATGAGTTTATTGCTTTTGCCTGCCGGGTGCTGCCACCTCTTAACAACTTCTGCTCTTTAGCCTTCAAGTCCTAAAAAAATTCCCGATCCTCCCCACCTCCTCCAAGACCTCCTCTCATGCTCCTCCTCCCACCCCCACGGCCCATGATTGGAGCCTCTCTCAGGCATTTCTCACAACAACAACAACGGCAACAATAATAATAACCAAGCCTCTGCTCCTTCCAGAGCCCCTCCCTTCCCTGTTATCATTTAAACCTCCTGGAAGACCCCGAGGGAAAAGAAAACTTTGCCCTCTGAGGCGGGGCCACTCATAACCTTATTAATTAATTAATTCATCATTTAATTAAACTAATGTTTCCTGGGGGCTGACTCTGGCCAGGCACTGTGCCTGGG
The DNA here is from genome assembly GCA_004024745.2 of Catagonus wagneri. Lineage (NCBI taxonomy): Eukaryota > Metazoa > Chordata > Mammalia > Artiodactyla > Tayassuidae > Catagonus > Catagonus wagneri. The sequence continues at coordinate 973,087 of PVHT021183690.1, read as the reverse complement.
GCTGGGAATTCCAAAGAGAAAGAGACAGGCGTGGCCTTGTTCCTTTGGAGCTCAGAGTCCAGTGGAGGAGGGGAAAGAAAAAAAAAAAAGGAAACCCACAAAAAAAGTCATGTAAAAAAAAAATCACACTTGGAGTTCCTGTTGTGGCTCAGCGGTAACTAACCCGACTAGTATGCATGAAGACGAGGGTTCAATCCCTGGCCCCTCTCAGTGGGTTAAGGATCTGGCATTGCCGTGGCATACATTGGCAGCTGCTGCAGCTCTGATTCGACACCTGGCCTGGGAATTTCCATTTGCCACAGGTGTGGCCCTAAAAAGGAAAAAAAAAAATCACACATGGGAGAAGTACTGTCTAAAAGAGATGGGCCAAGGGGAGGTTTGACAGGGAGGAAGGACCCAGGTAATCCAAGAGGGCTTCCTGGAGGAGGTGGCAACTGAGCCCAGAGGTGAATTTCTTTGGGGAAGATGGAGTGAGCTTCTGGCAGCTTGGGCAGTGACCCCCCCCACTCCATGGTGGGAGAGGGGTGCCTGTGGCTTTCTCTCTGGCATCACAGTTGTGGGAGCCTGGGTAGGGTGCCCCCACTCCTTGTGCCCCCCATCGGGGAGCCCAGAGGAGACCACAGGGCTCCTCATCTGCCTCACTCTGGCCCACTCGCCAAAGGGCGGCAAGAGGGATACTGCAAGGCCTTCCCGGGGGCTGCCGAGGGTGCCTGCTCACCAAGCCCCCCATGTCCCCCAGATCCTGGCAGCCACCATCGACAATGCCAACTTGGTGCTGCAGATCGATAACGCCTGCCTGGCAGCTGATGACTTCCGCACCAAGTGAGTCTGGGTCCCGGCGGCGGCTCGGCGGGGCTGGTGGGGGTCTTCCTCCCACAGAGCTCTCTGTGTGTACGAGGGGTGTCCTCGAGGCACCCCACGGCTCATGCTTCCCTGCTTCCTGCACCCCCCCCCCC